>JAWDGP010005611.1:50000-87500 GCA_033675545.1 Elysia crispata
AATAATTTTTGCATAAAAGTATATAAAAAGTAACATTTGTAAAAAACGGTCATGATGCGCAAGATTGAAGGATTTGAAAACGCATAAGACCTGATTCTTATTAATTTATACTTTGATGGTAGCAGAACACTAAAAAGGTCGCAAGTAAAATAACAAACAATAAGGACGTAGGTCGAGTGTCCCATTTCTAGGGTTCATGACCTGTGCTGAAGTAACACTCACAGCGTGATAAATGTAACAGGTTTTATTTTCAGCTAGGGCGGGCCACGACGCGGTCTATGTTGTCTATTGTTAGAACCGACAAAGACGTCACACTTTTTCTTTTCATTGAGCATAGCATTTCGTAATTTATATCGACTATAATGCATACATCAACAAAATGTTCTGTCATTCACGTCATGTAATTTAGGTACAAAAATTGTAAAATAAATTTAAGTTATATTTTGATAGTAAAAATCTATATAGAGGTTTATGTGTAAACATCGGTGCGATAAACAAACGTACGCTGCTCTGTCACAAGCTCTGTTTAAAAATGAACTTTTGGTGATAGAAGCCAGTATGTTCCTCCCTACTTGCGGTTAACCGTAATAACAGAGACACGGTGAAAGGTACATTTGATCAGTAAAATAGAGGTTAAATCTATACTAGCTTAAAGCTTAATTATCGTAATGAGAGAAGCATTTCTAGGTCAGGATGTGATATTAAACTTTTTGATTGTTATTTGATAGCTTTAATCGGGGTCGATGGCCGGGATTCTCTCATGGGACGATAATCAGTCGGGCTGATTTCGATGTAGATTTCTCATGATAAAAAGGTGCAGAACTCATCTAAACTGTAAGAGTACATGATCCATATTTGTGACTTGTGCTTTTCATTCACTCTGACATATCTTGTGTTTTCTGTTCTGACAATCGCATCCACGTTTGAGGTAAACAGAAGTTTGTTAGGATTAACATTACGACAGGGAATTCTTATTCTTATGCTGTAAAATTTATTGTTGTAAACATACTTGTTTATTCTATCTTTTTGTACAGGCATGGTGACTTGAATATTTTTAACACTTTGAACTTGACCGGGCGAAGAATGTGACAAATTAACTCCAGATTTACAATCAGTCAATTAACACAAACGACTTCTCTAGGCTCTCAATTTCTTTTCTTTTCCCGACTTGCTTATTACTTTGAATGTTTTAGTACAAAACATTTGCGAATTTTAACTTCGGTTATCATTTTCGATAAATAATATGACCTGAGCTGGTTTGTTCTTTTTTTTCTCAAGACCATTAAGTAAAATGATTTGTATTTTATGTTATTTTTTTTTTAATCGGAGAACTTTTAGCTCATTCTGTTGAATCCAGATCTTCCAAAGGTCGTTTGGAGCATTCGTAATCATGTAAGATAAAATAAGTGCGCGACTGTAATTATTCGTAACCCAGTGGTTCTTTAGGCACCTTTAAAAGGAGTTCAAAGCCTTTTATAATAGGCGTATGAACGGATCTGATAATAAATTTTGAAGGTACAAAAATAACTGATTTCATAAATCTCAGATAAATCATTTTTAGTGTATACCGATTACTCACAAAATCAAGCTCTGTCGCAAAACCAAATAAAGAATTTCGTTTGAGTATAAATTAACTTGATGCTTCACAGTATACAAACTTCAGGACGAAACTGTTCAGCAATAAATACTATGAGTTTACCCGAAGCCACCCATTGTTTGCCGTTGGCGTCAGACATAATTGACAAAACCAAGATGTATGTTGACATCAACCAGTCTAAAGCCTATGCTGACAGCAGACCTAGTTATACTGACGAGCTGTTTAAGACAATAGTGGACTACTGCAAGAAGACCAACCCTAACCTTAACCTGGCCGTGGATGTTGGGTGTGGACCTGGCATGAGTACCATCGGGTTTGCCAAGTACTTTAAAAAGGTGAGCCAGATGTTTGTTTTTTTTTTTATTTCAGTTTCCATGTAAGACCGCAGTGAGAGACTGATGAAAGTGGCAAAGAATAGCGTAGAAGCCATCTCTCCGTGTTAACATTTTAATTTCGATTAGTTTTTGTATTTACTTTAAGATCAATACAGAGACGCTCACAGGGGGCGTTATATTACACTTGTTTGATATTTATTCATTCTAATGATTATTAAACTGTTTTGACGCATCCTGAAGAGAAAGGTTTGACCGACTTCAAAGCATAACTTCATTCTGTTTCCTTCATCAGGGAAAATATTTTCTTCCCCTGACTAGTTTAATGTTTTCTGTTAATTAGGTTATCGGTGTTGATGTCAGTGAAACCCAAATCGCATGCGCACCGGAAGATATTCCCAACTGTGAGTTCAAGGTTGGCTACTCTGATAAACTTCCGTTTATCCATCCGGGAAGTGTTGACCTATTTTGTTGTGGTGAAGCCTTCCATTGGATGCCACAGGAAGAGTAAGTCAAGAACACAGAGTTCATACAAACTATGCCAGGCTTAATCTAGCCCCGCCATTTTTTTTATGACCGTTTGGACTTTCCCTGTTCCACTTTTTTATGAAATATGAAGTAATATGTGGCGAAGAAAAGTAGAAAAACCTAAATAAAAATAAAAATTCTTAGACAAGAAAGAATTTACTAATCTTGAACATCATTCACACAGGAACTGAAATCCCGAAAAATTTTCGTATCAGATACCTGCAGAAAAAGTCTCGCACAACAGCTAGGTTCTTCAGATTGTTTTACACAACTGCTACTTTTTTGTACAAATCCATTAACACTTCTCTAAACTATTCATTAAAACTGAAATGATGTTAGAATTAATATCGACATCACCATTCCTTATCTTAACGTCTTCGTCCAGAACATTCGCTGAGGCAGACCGTATTCTGAGGCCTGGAGGAACAATCGCTATTTTTGGGTATGAGCTGCCAACATCGGATATCCCCGAAGTACAGGCCATTGTTCACAAGGTAGAGTACAAAAATCTCAGGAACTGTCACTATCTTTAGATATGACTGGCTAGCGGCATACATTCCCGACATCCAGCCTGGTTTTAAAAGGTAGAGTACAGGAATGTGTCAAGAACCATGAACTTTAAGTCTTGAAGGTAGAGTAAAAAAATCTCAGGAACTGTCACTATCTTTAGATATGACTGGCTAGCGGCATACATTCCCGACATCCAGCCTGGTTTTAAAAGGTAGAGTACAGGAATGTGTCAAGAACCATGAACTTTAAGTCTTGAAGGTAGAGTACAAAAATGTCAGGAACTGTCACTATCTTTAGATATGACTGGCTAGCGGCATACATTCCCGACATCCAGCCTGGTTTTAAAAGGTAGAGTACAGGAATGTGTCAAGAACCATGAACTTTAAGTCTTGATAATACCTTACACACAGCGATCTTAAAGCCAAGTTTCGTAGCTTTCTAGTGCTACACTTTTCTATTTAATTATGTAAGCTTAAAGATGTCTCAAAATTCTTTAAACAGTTTTTTAAACTATTAACTTTTGTAACAGGTTTGCAGTTATTTTATCTGAAACCAAAAGCACTGAACGCTATAAAATTATTATGTTTTACACCGTAAGTATCTTAATACAAAGCTTTTCTCGCAGGTTACCAATAAATTACTGGCTCGATACTGGACCTGATCATTTATTAAAAAAACCAAAACAAAACAAAACACGAAGTATTTTAAAATATTCAAGGAAAGAAAATTGCCCAACCATCCAATTTCATCCTGTCATTTTAATGTACTCGTATAATAACTTAAGTGCCAAGTGTAGCTTTTGTGTCAAGCACATCTCCACCTCTCGCAAGTTTCCTTTTATCAACATGTCTGTCCTAACATCAACAAACGATACTTGCCTCTTCGACAAATCATTAAACAGAATTATCCAAAGAGGAAAGAAAAGCAAATATGGGTTACTTTGTTTTAATAACTTTATCACGTTTCCATAATCTTGCGAATCAACATGCCTGTCCTAACATCAACAAACGATACTTGCCTCTTCGACAAATCATTAAACAGAATTATCCAAAGAGGAAGGAAAAGCACATAAGGGCTCCTTTGTTTTAAAAACTGTATCACAGTTTCATAATCTTCCGAATCGCGTTGTACTGATTTCAGTTTTTCATGAAGCTCGTACCATTCAACCCGAAGGAGGCAGCTCAAACCTCGCACGGATACAAATTCTTGCAGATGCCATATCCTGACTCGATCAGGTTTGTTACTCTCTTTCTCTCTCTGTCTCTGTCTCTGACTGTCTCTCTGTCATTCTCTCTCTCTCTTTTCTCTCTCTCTTTCTCTCTCTGTCTCTGTCTCTGACTGTCTCTCTGTCATTCACTCTCTCTCTTTCTCTCTCTGTCTCTCTCTCTGACTGTCTCTCTGTCATTCACTCTCTCTCTCTGTCTCTCTGTCTCTGACTGTCTCTCTGTCATTCACTCTCTCTCTCTCTCTCTCTCTCTCTCTCTCTCTCTCTCTCTCTTTTCTTTCTCTCACCCATACTCTCACTCGCTACCTTTTCCCCCCGCCCCTCTCTCTCCATTTCTGTCTCTTTCTCTTTCTCTCGGTTTTTCCCCTCTAAATATCTTGACATCTATTTATCTATATTCTTATTCTCACATTTTCTATCTCTGAATAACTATCTATCTGATTTTGCCTCTCTGTGTCTCACTCCTTGTCTACATTTCTAAAACTTCCTTCCTGTCCACCTTTTTTATAAATATCTCTAATTTTCTACACTCACCTTTTTCCTTTTTTCAGATAGAATATATGTGATTATATATAGCAGTATATAAATAATATTCCTTTTTGAACTCCAAAGCCATCCTATATGGATATAGCAATGGCGTATACGCGAGGTCAGTGACACAATATTGTTGATGACACATCATATACCATAATTCCCTCAAATGTTTTTGGCAGAAAACATAAAAGCCCTGAATGAGGTAAAAGGTTAGAAACCAATCCCACAAGTTGATGGTTAGGTGGGGCGTATATTTAAAACTACCTTGCCCGAAATGGGATTAAAAAAGCATTTAATCAATTAATCTATCAACCAATTAACCAATAAATTGACCAATTAGACAAGAGTCAATCAATCAACCAAACAAGCAGTAAATTGATCCATTAATCAACCAATCACTCCCTCAACTAATCTTCGATCATTTCGCACAATAAAGCAAGTGACACACGGAATTGTCGTAATCTACCGAAACTTCTAACAGTCATGAACATCAGCCTTTTTGAAGTACAGCTGAAATTAATTACATGCATGAACAAAAATCACCCTTGTTTCTCAAACTTCCCTCAGTGTGTATCACTCTTTTGTTTTTGCATTTTCTACACAGAAACACTAAAATGCAGCTCTTGACCAAGTACACGATACAGAACTACGTGGATCTCATTAGGTCCACATGGGCAGCCAGAGCTTGTCGCGAGGCTAGGCCGGAGCAAGACATTCTGGGAGACCTTGCTGAAGAGTAAGTTAACCGGTCTGTACCGTTTATGGTGAGCTGGGTGTACTGAAACAAAGCAGATTCATCAAATCAGTGATAAAAACGTCGGCATAGACATACAAATATACGAAAGTGGCCCGGTGGTAATTACTCGAGTTTAAGAGCTGTAGATTCGAGTCCTAACTGCACTTAATCGAAAGAAGTTTTGAATTTTTTCCCCAGAGGATTTCCTTAATCCTCTCAAGACATGTTTCGAATAAAAACTACAGCTTTGTTAGGCCTGCGGATATTAAATAAATGAAACTTTATATTAGAATTGAAAATGTTTCCCCACAAGGCAAGGGGAGGCTGTATAAAACAAGGCATTTACATGAATGAAATGAATGTAGAACTTGGCTAGGCAAGCAAATATTAGATGATGAAATGTCATTTAGAAATGAAAATATGCACTCGTCAGGCAAAGGTATAGATGAGACATTTTCACAAATAAATGAATCTGTGGATTCGCTATGCAAGCGGACGCTAAGCAAGTGAACTTCTTTGGAGTATTAAATCTCCAGTTAAAACATGATTGGCGTAATTGATATTCTGTTAGCTAGTAGTGGCGAGGAATTTTTGTTACTGGATTCTTTGGTAGTTTTTAACTTGTTCTACAAAGGTTAAAATTGTGTACGAGATAAGCCTTTTATGTTATTAATTCTCTTAACAGTTTGTCTTTTCTAATCTGTCATCATTTCTTTAAGCACTTTTCAAAATCTGAATAGCTCGTTACCTCTTTCAGCCCATTCCTCAAGTAAAATGTGTTAGACGCCAAGATATGTTTGTGTCAAATTTTCTTTTACATTTTTTATTAACAAAATTTGACAGATAATTTTTTTACTTTTTTGTTTCCTTGTTTGTTTGACGAATTTTATTGCTTGCAAGAAATAGTAGATTCTACGTTGTTATAATCAACGCAACTTAACTTTTGCTACCAGTCGTTTTCTCCATTTACATTTACTCTCATTTCCAAGACTTTACTTTCGGTTGAATTTTCTCATTACTTTCACTTTCATTTCACAGAATTTTACTTTCAGTTCTCCATTCCAGTTATTTTCCTTTTCATTTCCCAGACTGACCGAGGCTCTAGAGAAATTTGGTTCCGGCAAGGACTTCACGCTAACCTGGAATCTGTTCCTCATTATGGCTCACAAGCCCAGGAACTGAAAACAGTAATATTCATATACTGTATAATCATATAAATGCATTCATACATACATGCATACATCCTTCCATACATACATGTATACATAGGCATACATACATTCGTACACAAATGCATACATGCATAAATATGTACATACATTATTTTTGTGCTTTGGTTCTTCGGGCCCTGTTCGTTTTGCTTTTTAAAAGATATTATGGAAAAAAAGCTTTGAAGCGTATTTATCCAATAAAATTTACACCACATTGATCCGTAGCTGTCATAATTTGGATTGATGGATGAAGAAACAAAAAGGCAAAACAATGGCAGTGTGACTGTAAGTTGAAGTGTGAAAGAATGATGGGAAGCAGAGAAGTATTTGTATTTATCCATAACTTTTGAAATCTACGTTCTTGAGGAACATTTATATCACTCAAATATATATATATATATATATACAGAGAGAGAGAGAGAGAGAGAGAGAGAGAGAGAGAGAGAGAGAGAGAGAGAGAGAGAGAGAGAGAGAGAGAGAGAGAGAGAGAGAGAGAGAGAGAGAGAGAGAGAGAGAGAGAGAGAGAGTATATAAAAAAAATCTAAATCTAGCTCGAGGCCGACAAATAAGACGAAAGACGTGAAAACATTAGATCAGATGGAATGAACAGGGATCGAACCTGCGCCTCGATGCGGCACCAATCGCCTTGCCGAGACAAGACCAGGCACTTAACCACTGAGCTATCCGCATCTAGAAAAATAAATGCTTCAGGAACAGTGACTTTCATGCTAATGTTTAATCGCTAAGAACGATCAAGTCCATATTATTACAGGACATAAACAAACTAGCCTCTAATGGATCTTAGAAAGATGCACATTTGACTGAAAAGCATAAATGAATATAGAAATAAAGAAAGCAGTCAAACAACATAAGAGGCTGAGACAGAGAGAGAGAGAGAGAGAGAGAGAGAGAGAGAGAGAGAGAGAGAGAGAGAGAGAGAGAGAGAGAGAGAGAGAGAGAGAGAGAGAGACAGAGTGAGAGAGAGAGAGAGAGAGAGAGAGAGAGAGAGAGAGAGAGAGAGAGAGAGAGAGAGAGAGAGAGAGAGAGAGAGAGAGAGAGAGAGAGAGAGAGAGAGAGAGAGAGAGAGAGTAAAGTAAATTCGATACATTTTTTCCTTGCTCTGTATATTCACTAGCAAAGCCACGAAACAGAGCATAAACCGTGATAGATGGAACTAATGAAATTAAAAATGTTCATGTTGTGAATAAAGTATAAATTGCCTGCCATACTAGAAAACTACAATGTGTTACTTCCCAAAGTAAGTCCCACTCAATGTATTCCTGAGACTATCAATGAGAAAACAGATGGAGAAGGTGATATTGAGAAAAGACATTAGGATAAGACGATTATATCATTGAGAGAATATAATAGAGATTGACAGATCACCTTAACACTGGAAGAGCGACAGAAGAGTTGAACTTATCAAATGAACGATATATGTTGAGACATACAGCATTTCACATTTAACTTCTTTGAGGTAATACTGCTTGTTTTCTTGATTGAGTAGATAAATGACAAATTTGACAGGCCCAGTCCACCACTAGTGGTGACCATCGCGGTGACTTTTACAATGACGATATCTTCCGCTTCAATTTGAAGATTTCAAACTTTTCAAAAACGAAAAACTGTTTACAGATATAAATCCTGATTTTTTTTTTTACTGTAGCGAATATTGAACTAAGGAATGCACCAGTTTCACCTGCAGGAAATTTGATTTGTTTGCGGTCAAGCTAAGGTCGATGACCAGTAAGATCGCCGTTGAGTGCACTTCAGATATCTGACCCATGACGCAGCTGACCTACCTGATCATAGCTCCCACCTCTGACCTTTGGTTATTGAGGTCAGAAACTCGATAGCATTAATCCTTAAACAAAACAATCACAGCAGAGGAATTATTGTAGCTTTACATTCTGAAAAAAAAAATGAGTCCGCGATCAAATCAATTCTCAGATGTATGTGATTTTTTTCAATAAACTTTTAATTAATATTTTTGGATTTAGATTTCACATCCACATTTCCTCACAGCAAAAGAAAAAGTAGAACTAAATTAAGATCTCTGAGCGTTAAATCTGTACATGTTTAATAGAGAGAATGATAGAGATATTCACTATCTGCAAAACGTGACAAACTTTGCAAAAGAGCACATGGGTTTATAAGAGGGAAAACCTGTACAATGCTAATCTGTTTGAAGATTTCTTTTAATCCTTTTTTGTGGTGGGCGGGGGACACATCTTCCATTCTAGACGTGACCAAGAATAAACCTCTTCATATTTGGATTTATGTTATTATGAAGAAAGGCGGACAGGGAGAAGGAGAAATAGAAGAAGTTGGATGTATTGCAATAAGTCGTCAGCCCTAAACTTTCTAAATTAAAAATATCGACTGTAAGAGACGCCTTGGTTATTTCTCCGGGTTATATACCGTTAGCTAGTTGATCTTATCCCCCGATACTTTTATAATACAGACTTGTACGTCCAACATAGGGAGCAAGACAGGTCGAGTTATATACCGTTAGCTAGTTGACCTTATCTCCCGATACTTTTATAATACAGACTTGTACGTCCAACATAGGGAGCAAGACAGGTCGAGTTATATACCGTTAGCTAGTTGACCTTATCCCCCGATACTTTTATAATACAGACTTGTACGTCCAACATAGGGAGCAAGACAGGTCGAGTTATATACCGTTAGCTAGATGAACTGATCCCCTGATACTTTTAGAGTCTACAGATCTGTACGTCCAACATACGACAAGACAGGTCGCGTTATATACCGTTAGATCGTTGATGTGAGTCCCCTGATACTTGTAGATTCTACAGCCCTGCGCGTCCAACATACGGCAAGACAGGTCGCGTTATATACCGTTATCTAGTTGGTCTGATCCTCTGATACTTGTAGAATAAAGAGACCTGCGCGTCCAACATACAACAAGACAAGTCAAGTTATATATGTCCAACATATAATAAGACAGGTCGAATTGTATACGTTCAACATACGACAAGACAGGTCGAGTTGTATACGTCCAACATACGACAAAACAGGTCGAGTTATATACGTCCAACATACGACAAGACAGGTCGAGTTGTATACGTTTAACGTACGACAAGACAAGTTGTGTTATATACCGTTAGCTCGTGGATCTGATTCGCCTAATACTTGACGAATTTTCAAACTACGCGTCCAACCTACGACAAAACAGAGTCCCTGTGTAAGGCTCAGCTCAAAGAATTACTTGAACATACACTTATGTTTGTTCTTGTGATAGTCAAAACCTAACAATATGCTATTGATAAAAAATATGCTGTTAAGAGTAATAATGGATCGTCCTTTGTAAATATTTGTCATTTTTTGTTTAGAAGTAGAAGTGTATTGGTATTTACAATTGTTATGTTTTGTGTAGAAGTCAGGTGACACTATCTCTACTTATAGTGTCACGCGGTATTTGTAAGTGAACAAACATTTACTTTCGTTCTTTATGATTTTCATAATTTGTATAAACTGAGAATGTACTTTCTATACTCATGTTTTATCAGTAAGAATATGGTTACTGCAGCTAATTTGGAAGTCAGGATTTGACATTTTGCATTATAGTTACGATGAGTTTGTAAGGATGCACGTGCTTCATGGATGGTTGTCACGTTGAGTTTGGAAGCAATAGTGTACTCTTCATGGCCTGTTGTCACGTTGAGGTTGGAAGCAATAGTGTACTCTTCATGGCCTGTTGTCACGTTGAGGTTGGAAGCAATAGTGTACCCTCTTCATGCCCTTTTGTCCCGTTGACTTTTAACTCTATTATACCACGACTTGATTTGCGCATGCGTGTCGCGGGAGCGGGACGGGTCAGCAGATGATTACTTTGGTCTGCGACCGAATTCTTACTAGGCCTAACACATCTCAGGGTTGATTGCCCTTATCTCATCCGCCTTTTCGTGCATCTGATTATAGTGGAAAACTCTCTCTGAAATAACTCTACATTTCTCAAACTGCTGTATACCTTGATAATATTTATAATGTAATTAAATTCATCTGCTATAAACCCGAAAAAAGGTTAAAGAATATTAAGATATACGTATACAAACACATACAGACACTTATGGTGATGAGAAATTAAAGTTTCTTCAAAACAACTTGTGCCAATTTAATAATAATAAAAAAGAACAATTGAACACAGAGTTTTATTACAAATTAAAAAACAACTTTTTATTTATATCAATGTTACAGTGAAGTGGTTTGATCTCAGGATCAGCTAAATAAATCTATTTTCTCTCTCTGTAAAACATTTCCAACTTAGAGTTATAGATAATGAGCGGAGAGAGAAGGGGGAGAGCCAGTAAGGGAGAGAGAGACAAAGAGTAAGAGATAGGCGGACAGAGAGAGACAAAGAGTAAGAGATAGGCGGACAGAGAGAGACAAAGAGTAAGAGATAGGCGGACAGAGAGAGACAAAGAGTAAGAGATAGGCGGACAGAGAGAGACAAAGAGTAAGAGATAGGCGGACAGAGAGAGACAAAGAGTAAGAGATAGGCGGACAGAGAGAGACAAAGAGTAAGAGATAGGCGGACAGAGAGAGACAAAGAGTAAGAGATAGGCGGACAGAGAGAGACAAAGAGTAAGAGATAGGCGGACAGAGAGAGAGAATAAGAGATAGGCGGACAGAGAGAGACAAAGAGTAAGAGATAGGCGGACAGAGAGAGACAAAGAGTAAGAGATAGGCGGACAGAGAGAGACAAAGAGTAAGAGATAGGCGGACAGAGAGAGACGGAAATGGAGAGAGACAAAGAAAAAGAGAAAGGCGGACAGAGAGAGACGGAAATAGAGAGAGAGAGACAAAGAAAAAGAGACAGGCGGACAGAGAGAGAGACAAAGAGTAAGAGATAGGCGGACAGAGAGAGACGGAAATAGAGAGAGACAAAGAGTAAGAGATAGGCGGACAGAGAGAGACGGAAATAGAGAGAGAGACAAAGAGTAAGAGATAGGCGGACAGAGAGAGACAAAGAGTAAGAGATAGGCGGACAGAGAGAGACAAAGAGTAAGAGATAGGCGGACAGAGAGAGACGGAAATAGAGAGAGACAAAGAGTAAGAGATAGGCGGACAGAGAGAGACAAAGAGTAAGAGATAGGCGGACAGAGAGAGACAAAGAGTAAGAGATAGGCGGACAGAGAGAGAGAGACGGAAATGGAGAGAGAAAAAGAGAAACAGAGACGAAAACGGAGAAAAGACATGAGAGAAAGAGAGAAAAATAAGAAAAGAAGAAACTCATATAAGGAGAACCAAATGGACTTCCACTATATCGAATTTGTTTAGTTTTATAAATTTCAGTTCATCGGTTTGTGAACCATGAGCAGGTACAGGTTAAAGGTCACGCTGTAGATGTCACCAGCACCAGATGTGTGTAGAGCCTGACGGAGTCTGAAAAAAAAAAGAAGAAGAAAATCATAAAAGGGAAACGAGCGTTTAGGATAGCCATACCGAAGAAACACCCAGTTATACATGTTGTGGTCCAACAAACATTGTTAGTTGTCTCCCGGTGATGACACGGAGTAATATGGGAATACATTTATTTCTGTACTTTCCTAATCTATTTAAAAATCAAACTATAAACTCTATTTAGGAAGCTGAGAATTCCCGCAAAAAGTGACTAAGGGTGCACCGTCTTGCGGGAATTCATAGCTGTGCATATATTTGTACAGGCTACTGTCATGCATGATAATGGATGTTTAAAGGATTCAATTGATTGATTTGGATTTTCACAAAATGAACTACCTTGATTATATTTTAAGAAAGTATGACAAGCGAAAGATCATGTAAAGTAAAACAATAGTTCATTGTATCACACTTGAGAGCCCAGAAACAAGATGCTTTCTTTCCTTAATTAAGAATATTAACTCAACTTTGATTTCTATGAGGAAAGAGAGCGCGTTACATCTTTATATTATGACATTTGATTTTGTGCGCTGCCGCTTGAATTAAAAAAACAAAAACAAAAGCAAAAACAGAACAAAACAAAAAATAAGTGAGGCTCTAATTATCACAGATAATTAGATGCTTGTTTGATTGATTTTCTGGTTGTGAATTATTGAATGTTCGATTATTAATCAGTGGGTTGATTGACTTATTACATTACTTATTAAAAAACTTGATTTACTTATTATTTGAATGATTGATTGAACGGACGGTTGATAAATTATTATGTTAACTGACATATTCGAAGCCCAGTCAACCACAAACTGTGTGTTTAGGGCTGAACTTACTCTTCGGCAAGATCGCCCAAAAAGTCTTGGGTTGGATGGGCCTCCATGTAGGCCCGTGTTGCGCGTGTGGACCTCAGAAACTCGATATTATGCTCAACAGTGTAGTTCATCTGGAGCTTCATCTCGTCATTTCTGGCAAACAGAAAGAAAAAAAAATATTTTGTCAATTATGCTTTGCACAACAAGGCTGCAAAAACAGCAGTTTTATGTGCTTACAAGAGTCCTTTATACAGATTAAATTAAACTGGATAAGACACCTGATATTAATGCTCTTTCAATGGTGAAAACCTCATAGAATCAAGAGTCGCGTCGCCACAACTATGATAGCTAGGGATGTCTCAGATATCATTACTTCCACCCTCCACGCGCCTATAATATTGACAAGCATGTGACGTAAGTTTCCACGATTTCTCACCCATGAAAAATGTTAAACATCTGATAGCGGATCGATGAGAGAAATGGGGCAAGTCCGATAACAAGCAGGCAAGATTTCTTTCTCTCTCTAGCAACTTTTGTCAAATTGAAACAAAAAGGTTATTCAGATAACAAAAACGTGTATGATTCTTTTAAATATACGAATGAGGTAAACAGAAATAAAAGCCTTTAAATGGCTTCAGTCTTGGTATAAATATTATCAAATAAAGGTCAAGATAATGAAAATATTTTAATCATGAAAGGAAAAAAAACCGTTTATAATCTTTTAGACAAAAGTTGTTACGTTGTTTCCCTAACAATTTTTTAATGATAGTTATATTAAAGAGTATTGAAACGTATTTGTTTAAAGGGACGATATTTACACGCGAAGAGTGAAAACAATGTAGAGTAAAGTTGTGCAAGCCTTCAGAAAGATATGAGTGTAATCGAACTGTGGTTGACATCGAACTCGCCACCTCTAGACCACAATCACTCCCGAGCACTAAACATTATGACAACATAACTAGATGAATATCGATTTGAGTTCTACGGAATAAAAAACTTTGCGAGATTTCAAGTTCCATGTTAAACACCAAACATTTTGTGAATATCCAAATTTATTTTTCAATCCTTTTAAACGTTTTATCATGTTGGTTAAAATAAATGGACAGTTTTAATTCCCGCAAACCATGAACCTTTCAGCATTTGTTGCCTTTTAAGAAGGGTTTAAAACGATCTTGAAATACTTTAGAACGTACAGAAATATATACGCAATGATGTCAATGATAGAAACTAAAATAGGGGTAGTGAGAGAGAGAGAAAGACACAGAGAGAGAGAGAGAGAGAGAGAGAGAGAGAGAGAGAGAGAGAGAGAGAGAAAGAGAGACAGACAGAGAGAAAGGAAGGAGAAAGAAAGCGGTAAATGGTGACGACAGGAAAAAAAAGAAGAAATGAAGGAAAGAGAGAGAGAGAGAGAGAGAGAGAGAGAGAGAGAGAGAGAGAGAGAGAGAGAGAGAGAGAGAGAGAGAGAGAGAGTAAGAGGAAGTTAAAGAGAGACGAAGATAGGAAGAGAGATAGATAAGGGTAGAACTAGAAAGAAACAGATTGATAGAGAGACAAAAGAGAGAAAGAATAAACACCAGCCTCCGTAACTGACCGTATCAAGCCAGGGTAAGGTAACTCAAGTCCTCTGCATCTCCCCAACGCCTGAGCTGTTTCCTTAGGAGCGAACGGGAAAATACGAGCCCAAATCTAAAGAGAATCCAATGCGCATGGCATCAAATACATGATTACAGACATTATAATATACAAGTTATTATCTCACACACGCTTGAGACATGCAAAGTAATACAAGATATTCAACCTGCAAGAATTTGAAAGAAGACAAGATGTGTATATGAATATCCTAGCTAGCCATCGAATCGTGAAGTTTCTTAGTCCTCGAATCATCAAGTTTGTGGATTTAATCAATGACGTGCCGAGCTCTTCAGCACGACCTTCCACGCATCTCCATCTCTTGTCGCGCTTTTAGTGCAGCACGCGCCTGTCACTTGTTCCACATTTTAGCCGTTTTGTTCAACCGCCCAACATTTTCCTCGCTGTTTTCCTCTGCCACGTTTTCCCTCCAATATTCCAGCAAGCACGAGATGTTCTAGTTTTTCAGTTCTCGTCACATGACCGAAAAAGGTTGCCTGGTGTTTACTTTTTCTATTTATGACTACTTATGAGCGATCTTGTGTTAGCTTCTCGTAACACTGTTTCGTTTGGTTTCTTTGCAGGTCATGAGATTCATAGCATTCTCCGTATTTCTGTCGCCTCCAGTTTTTTTTGTCACTGTTTTGAAATTGTCCAGCCCTCGCATCCATACATCCGAATTGGCTTAATATAGCCATCCATGATTCTTCTTCTTCTGTGAATAGAGATGTATTTATTTCATAGTACCGATTTCTTTCAGTGGAAACTCTTTTTTGCTTGCGTTATTCTTGATGCAATTTCAGTGTTTTTGCATCCATCGCTTGATATTGAAGTACCCAAGTATTTGAGCTGATGCCTTTGTTTTAAGTTATTCCCATTGACAAAGATGTTGATCAGTGGACACTGATTGTTTCGACTAACAACCATTACTTCTGTCTTTTTTCTGTTCGATTTCATGTTTCTTCTGCTTAGAAGAATGTAGATTTTATTTGTTGAACCTTCACTCCACAGAGCCACATTGTTCCTCTGCTATTTTGGTTGGATTTTATTTCTGACTCGCATTTTGATGATTCTAAAAAGTGCTTCAGGTATATATTTCATAAGACCGATCATTCTTTGTGATTCACATTCCTTTGCCCCTGGTTTCTTGAGCAGTCATAAAAATATAGATTTGGAGATGTCTGATGGAATCTGACCTGTTTCATAGTTTTAGTTAGAGAGCTAAAATTTACCTTTTATTTTTTTTATATTTCTTTTCAATTGTATCTTATAAATGTACATTAAGCTCCATTGTGACTCTTAACTTTGTATTATCAGAGAATGTTGATAGAAACATTCAGTCGACTTCCCAAAGCCCTCTTATCTTTCTTTAAGAAAAATTTAAAGGTCAATTCTCAACAATTCTCGAAGATCAAGAAGCAGTTATAGTTATGCTATAAACTAAACTTTGCTTTGAACTTTTGGTGTGTAAAGTCCTATCATATGAAATCTCTATACATCTATATATTATGTGCATCAATTGGCATGATAGCTTACGCTCTGGAGGCAAGCTTCAACTTCCGGAATGTCACACCTTGGTACGTCATATCCAAATATGGCGATAGTTCCTCCAGGCTTCAGAACTCTGTCAGCCTCGGCCAAAGTTCTAGAAGGCGAAAACAGTTGTTTTCATGGCGATATCTTAAGGTTGACTAAAAAGTTCTTTTTTAAATAAAAGTGGCAGTCTTTCTTTGTCATTGCATAACTGAATTTAACACGATTGTCTCACCAAGTGGCCCTTATAACAGACCCCCGGCCTTGAAACTCACAGATACTACACATAGAAGGGCTGAGCCACGGGATCGATAACTGACTACTTCGGGGTCTTAACTTCCTAACCCTGCCCTGCCAAAATTTGATTTTAATAATTTTACTCCAAACTGGTGAAGGAACTTGCATTGAGTCAATACATAATTATTTTGGTAAATTTTTTATATCTATAGCTCTGCTTTCTGTACAGCAGAAATATTCCGACGCTTCTAATTATGCAATTTTCTTCATATGATGGGAGCATAGGGAAAAGTGATCGTTTACGAATTCGGTGGTAAGCTGTTTTTAAAATGTTAATATTATGTTCGTTACAGATTAGAGCTCGATTCAATCAGTGAGAGCTAGTAGCAGAGGTCGTGACTTACTCTTTCTGTGGCAACCAGTGAAAGGATGACCCGCAGCAGAAGAGGTCCACAGTTCCCGCCTCGATAAACGGAAGTTTGTCAGAGTTGCCAACCTTGAACTCGCAGTTTGGTGCGCATGCAGATGTCTTTTGGTGCGCATGCGATCTGGGTCTCACTGATGTCAATACCGATAACCTAGATAAGAGGAAATAATATTATCATATAATTATAATAATAATTATTATAATTTATCTTGTTGTTGCTGTTGCGGTTGTTTTTGTTATCATCATTACAAATATTGTTATTATCTTCATTATTCTTATTTCCCTCCCTCTCCTTTTCCTTTTCCTTTTCCTTCGTCTTCTTCTTCTCCTCTTCCTCCTCCTCTTCCTCCTTCTTCTTCATCATCATAAGCATTATCATCATCATCATCATCATCATCATCATCTTCTTCTTCTTCTTCTTCTTCTTCTTCTTCTTCTTCTTCTTCTTCTTTTAAAATAATGGTAATAATAATAATAATAATAATAATAATAATAATAATAATAATAATAATAATAATAATAAAAATGATGATGATGATGATGATGATGATGATGATGCTGATGATGATGATGATGATGATGATAACAACAACAACAACAACAACAATAATAATAATAGTAGTAGTAGTAGTAGTAGTAGTAGTAGTAGTAGTAGTAGTAGTAGTAGTAGTAGTAGTAGTAGTAGTAGTAGTAGTAGTAGTAGTAGCAGTAGTAGCAGTAGTAGTAGTAGTAGTAGCAGTAGTAGTAGTAGTAGCAGTAGCAGTAGCAGTAAGAGTAGTAGTAGTAGTAGTAGTAGTAGTAGTAGTAGTAGTAGTAGTAGTAGTAGTAGTAGTAGTAGTAGTAGTAGTAGTAGTAGTAGTAGTAGTAGTAGTAGTAGTAGTAGTAGTAGTAGGCAAATAACATTTATATTTCTTTATCTATTTCTTCCTCTGCAAAATGTTCACAGATTTAATGATCTTTATTTACCTATTGATAATTTCTATGACTCAGAGTTAGTTCATAATATTTTGTCGATGTATACAACTCACATTCAGCTTTACTGTTTTTAGGAAAACAAAAATATGGTTTAAGTTTTTCAAATCATACAAAAGACTAAGTTGTTCGTGTACACATTTCATGTGAGAATTATTATCTTTGAATTTCAGTAAAATACATTTTGATTATAATTCCATGTGTGTAAAATATATTTTCTACCCAACTTGGTGATAACTTCCAGAGCTATTGGTTTATCGTTCGTTTATCGGTCTTTTTGTGTCTTACTTGACTGCACACCATAATGTCCACTGTCCAGTGCAACTTGTTGAAAAGGAAAGCAACATTTGGTCAATTGACTCATAACAACTTACACACAGATTAGTGTGTATGGAATTTGGAAACCACCTCACTTTTTTAAAATACTTAGTAAACCCGATAGTACTCGTGCCAGGTCCACACCCAATATCCACGGCCAGGTTGAGGTTAGGGTTGGTCTCCTTGCAGTAGTCAGCGATTGTCTTAAACAGCTCGTCAGTGTATCTGGGCCGGTGCTCGGCGTAGACCTTAGAATGGTCCATGCCCGAAAACATTTTCGACTTGTCAACATTTCCCGGCGCCAGGTGTGAGTACTGAGAGAAAACGGCGGTGTCCATGGTTTGGTTTTTGTATGTAGATCAGGATCTGTTTGAAAAAGAGAAAAATTCAAACCTGGCGTATCCCAACGCATCTCGTTATTCCTTTTTTTTAAAATTTAGTTGAATTTTTTTTTTTATCAAACCACGTTTCGTTTCGTCACTTATTTGCATGGTAAAGGTGAATTTATATTAATTTTCTTTTCACTTTGATTTAGACTTGGCAGTTATTTGTTAACACTTTATTATTAAATTTTGAAAGAGTGAACAGTTTGTTGACAAAAATTTATCTTGTGCACAGACAATCCATTCTTAAACAAATATATATATCTCAAATCATCTTAGTATTTTTTATTTTCGAAAAATATTATTTCTGTTCACAAAGTAATTCAACCAGGATTAAAGGAAACTAAAAGTTAAGAAAAAAAAAAAAAACTAATCAATTTTATCTAGTAAAAAGTGGACAAAAAAGACAAAACTATTGCAATATCAATGAGGTTTGACACTTTTAGATTGTTTTTTTAATCAGCTGGGTTCAAATCAGATAACATTAGTCTGAACTCGAAACTATCTAGGAATGAAAATGCCGTAAATGCTTTTAGAATTTGAATAAAGAAAAAAGTGAGGAAGATTTTTTTTCTGTCATTGGTGTTCCCTGATAGTTTATTCATCACCAATTCAATGCGAGACCATTGAGCGGAATCAAATACTAATCGGCGATCTGAAACATGAAGTCTATAGCACAACTTACCAATCAATTTCCTAATCTTTGAAAAAAGGAAATAGTTATAATTCCATGACTTCTGTATCCATATAAGTTATTTTTGAACATTAAACAAAGTACTGTTAAAGCCCCAAAGGTCTCTCTTTATATCTATGTGTCGAGTGACTCTGGTCTAAAATATCGTGGGGGTGTTTCAAAATTATCGATCACATCAAGTAAAAAAAATCATGATCATTTAAAAAGGTCCAGATATAGGCAACATATCCAATAGCTTTTGAACAATTCATATCAAGTATGCAAGATTTTAAAAAAATGAAATTGTTTACCTCTTCTTTTAAAAATTTGAAACAGCCATTATTTTTACTGAAAAACATACATCAATTTAAGTTTTTATATAAAAACCTAGAGCTAACTGGATCCAGGTAAAAAAAAAGTTGCAGTAACAAAATTTATCAAGAACTCTGGTTTATCTTCTCCATGCATAAATCTCTCGCCTTTTACTTAAGATTTTCGTGGGAAATAGAGTCAAGTGTTGTGTTCAGTGGCCCAAGAATACAGTAATCAGCAGCAGCAGCAGCAGTAGTAGTAGTAGAAGGAATGAAAGATAAATCTATCTCCAGAAGAGAAGTGGTGGCCCTTGAGTAAGAGTGCAGAAGGACAGGTTCTTTCCATACAACAGATACTCCAAGGCTGACCTGTGTAGCAATCAAGCCAGCTCCTCTCTAGATATATGACGTCAAGTCCCGCAGAAGGACAGGTTCTTTCCATACAACAGATACTCCAAGGCTGACCTGTGTAGCAATCAAGCCAGCTCCTCTCTAGATATATGACGTCAAGTCCCGCAGAAGGACAGGTTCTTTCCATACAACAGATACTCCAAGGCTGACCTGTGTAGCAATCAAGCCAGCTCCTCTCTAGATATATGACGTCAAGTCCCGCCGATTGCCGACTTCCACCCCAAAAGCTACGACGTCATACACGGCAAGCAGTAGAGGCTAACCTAAACACACAAACAGGCAGTCAATTACACCACACAAGTTAAGAGAAGTGTAAAGATTCCCATATTCATAAGATTGAACTATATCTCGATCT
Organism: Elysia crispata; assembly: GCA_033675545.1. Classification (NCBI taxonomy): domain Eukaryota; kingdom Metazoa; phylum Mollusca; class Gastropoda; family Plakobranchidae; genus Elysia; species Elysia crispata. The sequence continues at coordinate 70,153 of JAWDGP010005611.1, forward strand.
AAACACAACTAAAAGCATTAAAAGGTAGTTTTTGTCATAACCAGATCCAGTCCAGAAAGGCAAAGGTTGATTGTTGGATGATTTCTGCTGTAAGCCTATTGTTTATGTTTTTATTTGTTCTTGGTCTACCTAGATCTATATCTACACTCATATTGTTTTAAATTGATGCGATTAAATTGCGACTCAAACAGTTGGGACCATGTCCGTGATTTACGTAGACCTGACGACGCTAAAGAAGAGTCTGGTCGATGAAAGTGTGCCGTACACATATCAAAGAACGTACCTCATGTTAAGATAAACTTCAGAGATAAAGAGAATGTCAAAGAAATGTTGTCGTTTGTATCAATCAGGAATAAAGACCAGCAATGTTGCTGGTGTAGCAACACAGAACGTGTACAGAAAGAGGGAAGAGATAAAGCGGAAAGTGTTTGGGGGATAGAGCTAGAGAATTTCAGAGCACAACTCAGCCGAAAAGTCATGTGAAGCACTCACAGGCGGTCAAAATGTGAAAGCAATACGAAGAGAAGGAGCTAAAGAGCTGAAAAGACACAAGAGGGTATGAAAGAAAAACGGAAACGCGCAAGTAGAGGTAGAAAGGAAAAGAAAGAAAAAAAAATAGAAGAAAATTCTGAGCACAAATTTATCGCGCCAATACGAAAAAAGAAGATAAAGAATTCGTAAACTTCATACAGAGAGGAAGACCGACAAAAACAAAGAACCCTAATGGACAGCATATAGATGAGGTAGATAGACTGGAGACCTTCCAAACACCGCATGTCGCAGGCGCTGCTCATCTACAAACGAAGGGAAAAAGAAGGAAAACATATTTTGAAAAGAACTCACCGAAACAACACATGATCCATTTATTAAATGTAACTAGTAAACAATTCTAAAAAGGGAGACAGCTCCCCTGGCTTCTCAATCAAGAAAAAAGGAGGAAAAAAAAAAGAGAAAAAGACACAATAATAGAAATAGGAAAGAGGGGTTCAACAAAATTTTCGTAATCATCGGAAACTGAAACAGATCCCAGTGCTGCAAATCAAGAAAACTCACGCTAAATTAGAGATTTGGGAAGAAAGTTAGAATACAAACTCAACAAAAACTTAACATGTTGTGAAAAAAAATTTCGAGATGAGAAAAGCTATGTTATTACACATATGGAGGTGAGAATAGAGAAAGGGTGTGGTGAAGGGCAGAAAAAGCCCAGTCTTTAATAAAACTGGATTGAAAAAATAAAACATAGACATCTGGTTGATACAAGAGACAAAAACCACAACCAATCAGATTTCAAACCATCCGGGATTGTTGCAGTAGAGAGGAATGAGTAAGGAAAGAAGAAACAAAAAACTACTGAGGAACGCACAGGCTTGGTTTTACTAATAATTTTTAAATCAAAGAATATGCAGATTTGATATCACAAATCTCGAAATCAATTGAACAAAGAAAAAAAAAATAAGTTCCAACTAAAAAGGAGCAAATTAAAAATGATTATGGACCGGGGGGTGGGTTGGGTGGGGTGGACAAAATAATACACTCCCCCCTCCCCCAAAAAAGAAATAATATATGGAGAGAGGATTTTGGTTTCGAGCAAAGTGATAAAACTGAAAGCACAAAAAAAATTATCAATGAGATTAACGATATGAACGCTACTGCTATATTTAATGTCTTTACATTAATCATTTTATTACATTTCTTACTTCTCTGCTGATATGGAAGAGAATACACCTAAAATGATAAACTAAGTAAAAAAAAGGCTCTGATGAACAAGTGAACAAAGAGAAATGAGAGGAAACAAATGCCAAAATCTAGCAACAATGTGCATTTTATTTTAAGAGGCACTTATTTTTTTCTCATTTTCTTAGTTTTCTTCTTTTTTTTTCGGTCTTGGGTTAGAGAAAAGAGAATGAAAAAGAGACAGAAAAAAAGAAACAATGAATGAAAGCGAATCTATGCCAATTAATGAGCCACAGGTTCTTACGCTATAGATAAGAAGCTGAACAAGAATCTTGACATTAAATTGAGAAAAGAGAGAGAAAAAGAAGAGACCTACAGAAGAAGAAGTTAAAAACAACAAAAGACATGTGCTAGGAGCATTCGCCCCAGATTAGACGAAAATGATTCTAAAAAAAAGTGGAAGGTGAAGACTTATCAAATCCGTATGACACGACCAACCAAGAGAGAAAGAGCCCAAATAGCCCAATAAGTTAAAGCGAACAAAAATGAAAAAAAAAATAACCTAACCACATTGTAAGATTTAAAAAAAAAGATATTTGATCTTTATGGTCAGTGGTGAAAGTTAAAATTCTAAGACTTACCTTTATGAAATTAAATTGATATACACCTTAAATCAGCAATATTATGCTGTCAATGTTAGAACTTTTTCCTGCATAAAAGTATTCTGGGGTTCAAGAAAATCATCTGTATTGTGCTCAAATTTCTAGGCATTTTACCTCCACATAGATAGTCAAATAACTTGCAAACTAAATCTAGTAAACTATGCTGAAATATCTACAAAATTTTACCTTTATATAGATAATGAGAGAAAACGAACCTGCGATATTGTACCGAAACTTCAGGAAATAAAACCTTTCTATAGATTGTTGAGACTGAGATTATAACCAAGTCTACTATATTGTACTGAAACCTCAAGAAATAAAATCTATCTATATGTTTCCTCATAAGAAATTAGCGTGACTGAGTAGTGTAGTGACACACACAATACTGTAAAAATGTCCATTCTTGACAATATGCCTACTCCCTAATATATAAAGTTTGTCTCTCCTCTCTACATGTTCGGTGTGCTAAATAATGAAATGTTTTGTGTATGTATGAAAGTGTAAGTTGTCCGACAACGCCAGGAATTCGTATGCGTTAACGGTAAACTTAGCGAATTCCAACTAAGCCACCAGGTTTGACAAACTAATGAGTAATGTGGCTAGTGGTAAGGCACAACAGGTAAAGATGCAGGAAATAAAAACTGTACTGATGTTACGTGAGTTTTTATCGTTTCTTTTATTGCAGTCGAAAAAACAAAATTAAGATAAAAAAAAAAAACAACTGTCCAGTCTGAAACTAGAACCCAATTAAAACCAAACTAAAAATAAGAAATAAAAGATAAGAACGAAAAATAAGAGCTAAAAAATAAGAACTAAAAATAAGAATTAAAAATAAGAACGAAAAATAAGAGCTAAAAATAAGAACTAAAGATAAAAACTAAAAAAAACCTAGTCAGTAGCTCTCATACAGCCGCAGAAAGAAAATTACAAAACCACCGTGTGAAACACGTAGCCTCATAGAAATGCATGTACATGTATATAAATATGAGTTTATCGATTAGCCACTCAATAAAGTGATGATCCAATATTACCCATCTGTAAGATCATTACAACCGCTATCAAACTTTAATCATACCTTGCACTCAAACTAGCGTCCATTCCAATAACAAAATACTTTACACAACCAGCTTTACATGTACATCATCCTTCGACAATAATTACGATTCAATTTTACGTATCGTAACTACTGAAGTTTACATGTTTCATTATTAAGCATGTCACGGTCTATAAATCAAATCATCACCGCAACTTAAATTACCCCTAGAAACAGATAATAATTAGCTTGGGCGACAACCGTTATGTTACCGTTATATTTCTGCTCTGTTAGTTTACACAAACATAGGGTACCTAGACCATTCTTTATATCTATCGGATTAACTTAAGTTCTGTAACACAACTTTAAATCTATAGAACAAGTAATGAACCATTCATCCTTGCTACGTCTATTATACTTTGCGAATAATTACAAAAGTAGCACTTCTCATCCATGATGCAAAATCAACAATCGTGTATACAGCACTATCAATCTGATAAGACTTAGATGTGCGTCGCCTATGTAATACTACATCTCTATAGTTGAAACATAAAACTTATCTTCTCTGCAAGATTTATTTCCTCATCTCGTTGATACGATTTATATGTAGCACGGAAGACTACAATATTAAAAATGGAAGTCTCCAGCATATAGTAGGCCTATTCGTAATACATGTTGAAAACTTCAATCCGACATTATTCTCTTTACGTCTCTTCTTCGATTAAGTTCACATCCATTAAGTGAAGCCTAATAAAAACTCCTCAATTATGCACAAAGGCTTAGATTTAATCTCTGCGATCAACATTAAATATATGAAACAAAGATACAAATGTTATACTCACTTCCAATATCAAGACAATGGCTGTTCAAATGTCCACGTCAAAGTTTCTGGCAAACCTTTAACTTCAGACTCTCTCTCGTGTACGCGCAGTTCGGCCTCTCAAATCCAGATGAGGAGCTTCAAAAACTGCTCTACTTATATAGGTTTTCCGAACAAAGATTTTCTAAAGATCATCGATCAAAGAGATATGAATCTCCCTACCTGTCTGCTTTAATGGGTGAGGATAAAAAAATTAATTCCAAAGTACCGAATCTATCTCGTAACATCGCTCACACAGCGAAAACCATGCTAGATAAAAATATTGTCAACTTGCCAAGACGATACCATTGTAACCACATGTACAATGAACAACCTTTCATTCGTGTAAATCTCAAACAATATATGTATTATAAGTTGTAAGGCAGACATAGAGTCAAAGTAAACCTTATCAGGGTCAAACATCGAAACTGACACCATGGGAGAGTCCCCTCCGATGTAAAACTATCGTTCACAGGAAATTCGACGACATTTATCTCTTGTAACCGGGTCAATATTAGCGCCTGTGATGTGATAGTACCGAGACTACCACAGAGGCTAGCCCTACAATTAACAAACTGTGTCAAATAACAATCAGTATAGAGGCGACCCTTCTCTAAGCCCACACCTACAAGTCGCGACAAAGGATCCAGTGCGTAACAGGTCAGTGCCTAACTAGAATGCTGCTTGCCTTCGTCCGGTCAGATCTCAGTTACTCTATCTGACAGCGCACAGAACTTACAGGTTTTCTCGCTCTCGAGAAGCGCGAATGGATTACACCCTCTTAGCATATCAGTTAAAGTTGACCTTTAAATAGGTAGTACGAATTTAAACTAAATCTACCATATTGCGCTGGGATTTCTACAACTTTTAATATTTTCTATAGTTATTCCGAGATGCAAATCAAACCTACTATATTTTGCTGAGAATTCTATAAATTTTTATTTTTTTTTGGGTGACCGAGATTCAAACCAAATCTGTTATATTTTGTTCAGATTTCTAGAAATTCTGTTTACACAGTTATTCCGAGTCTTCAAATCAACTATATTGGGCTAAAAGCACACACACACACACACACACACATATATATATATATATATAAATACCTCTTTATAGGTAGTCTAAGGTTGAAACCAAATCTTCTACATTGAGCTGAAATTTCTAGAAATTGTATTTTTATGTCTATATTGCTATATTGAGCTTAATTTTTTTTTTAGAAATTTAACCTTTATACGGGTAGTATGAAATTCTGAACAAGTCTACTATATTGTGCTAAAAGATTTCTTTAAAGTTTACCTTGTTATAGGTAGTCCGGGATGTAAACTTGCTATATTGTGCCGAGATTTTTATAAATTTTACCTTTATGTAGGCAGTCCGGGATTACCATAAAACTTGCTCTTTTTTCGTTTAGCTATGCCTCAAAAAAGTTTTTTTTTAGAATGTTTTTAGAGCGGTGACCCGCATGCCTGTATCTCGTTAATGTTTTTAAATAGGATATCAAAGATAATAAAATAAATCATCTTTATGAAAATGTTTTTGCTGAGAAATTGGATGCAGAAAGACTCAACAAGTTAGAATATAATGAATATAAAAGTAGTTGGCAAAAAAGGCAAAATGATCTATCAATCCAATTAGCCATTCATCTTTTTGTACTTTAAAATAAGTGCACAGCCATGGACAGTGTACTTGTAGGAACATTTGGCGGTAATTCCTAACTTTCTAAGTCGCGTTTAGAAGGGTGTTTAAATAGGTTAGTCGCGTTTAGAAGGGTGTTTAAATAGGTTAGTCGCGTTTAGAAGGGTGTTTAAATAGGTTAGTCGCGTTTAGAAGGGTGTTTAAATAGGTTAGTCGCGTTTAGAAGGGAGTTTAAATAGGTTAGTCGCGTTTAGAAGGGTGTTTAAATAGGTTTAAATAGGTTTAAATAGGTGCAGGATCATAGTTATTGTTAGAGACTCACATTGTTTTATCCTCATCAGGGAAAATGATACTCACTATTTGGCGTAATCAAATTAAAAACGGCAAATCATCAGTACGAATATTTATAAAATGTAAGTAAAGTTTCTTGTCAGAAAATCATAGCTTACAGATACTTATAGCTGGAAATGTATAAAATCGTCAGTACCAATACTTTTCAAAATATAAGTAAAGTTTCTTATCAGAAAATCATTACTTACGGATACTTATAGCTGGAAATGTATAAAATCATCAGTACGAATACTTGTCAAATATAAGTAAAGTTTCTTATCAGAAACTCATCGCTTACGGATACTTATAGTCGGGAATGTATAACATCTTCCTTCATATCTTCCCACCTACTGTGTAAATGCTCGTCGCCATTTCTACATTCACATGGTGTACACTATATCAGGTATCAGGACGGAGGCTCTGACCCAATAACTAGCGTCTCTTCCTATAGGCTATATCAAATCAGTAAAGAGTAGGACTGTTGAGTGGGATGGTATAAATTGATGATGGAGTAGGACTGTTGAGTGGGATGGTATATATTGATGATGGAGTAGGACTGTTGAATGGGATGGTATAAATTGATGATGGAGTAGGACTGTTGAGTGGGATGGTATATATTGATGATGGAATAGGACAGTTGAATGGGATGGTACATATTGATGATGGAGTAGGACTGTTGAATGGGATGGTATATATTGATGATTGAGTAGGACTGTTGAATGGGATGGTATATATTGATGATGGAGTAGGACTGTTGAATGGGATGGTATAAATTGATGATGGAGTAGGACTGTTGAATGGGATGGTATATATTGATGATGGAGTAGGACTGTTGAATGGGATGGTATAAATTGATGATGGAGTAGGACTGTTGAGTGGGATGGTATAAATTGATGATGGAGTAGGACTGTTGAGTGGGATGGTATAAATTGATGATGGAGTAGGACTGTTGAGTGGGATGGTATAAATTGATGATGGGGTAGGATTGTTGATTGGGACGGTATATATAGATGTTGGAGTAAGAATGTTGAAAAGGATGGTGTAAATAGATCATGGAGTTGGACTATAGAGTAGGACAGTATAAATAGACCATCCGGACGGAGTATATCAAACAAAAACTAAACAAGGCTGTTGAAAACATTTTTTTAACACATGAACCGTTAGAGTCAACACTCAATGCTCTCAGATACACAACCTGAAGTTAAACAGATTTCTAAAACAAGCAAAATAAAAAAAAATAGCAAACAAAAAAAAAAAAAATAAATGAAAGAACTAGAAAGAGATAACAGATATCCTTCACGGAAAAAGTTCAAATTCGAACTTTTCTCAAATACTTCGATGAAATAATTGAGTTCACGAATTTTAATTTGGTAGCATAATCAGGTGAAGTCACTTCATACATATGTAATCCTTTTTAAATATTCACACGTACATAATGTCTCAAACAATGATTTGATATCATTAACGCACCCTCGGAGCTTTGAGAATGCATCATTATGTTAACGCTGAAATGCTTAAGTGGAAGAGGCTCACTTTAGTTTGGGGTGCTACAATTTCTATTGTAATTTATTTTTCAGCTTGGCTAAGCTCGCCAACAACCACAGTAATAAATTTGTAAGTCTTGTTTGCCTGCATTTCATTATTGACAATGCATCGTACTTATTTGCACCTGATCCTACTACCTCTCAAAGTTGATGGTAGTTGTTAAGCTTTGATACTGCCCTCAGTTCCCAACTTCAAACACAAAAATTTATAACAAAGGCGAAAACAATCAAGCATTTTTGCTCCTGGAACAACGCTCTCTCTTAATCTTTTTGCGTGGTAAAGCGAACAATTCATGAAACTCTGGTTATTTTTGAGTAATTAAAGTTTTTCCTTTTTTGTCCAGGTATTGTTTGAGAAGATGTCGATACAAAGTGTAGATAAAAACTAACTTCTGGTTTCTCATAAAGTCCTTCCTTGGTCACTACGGTGAATAATCGTATCATAGAAAATGGAGCAGAATCAAACTAAAGTTGCATAACATAATGCCAGCAATATCCTTAGTATACCTCAACATGGCTGGTTGCTTTTGTGTGTACACAGGGTCCTTACTCTAGGAGAGTGCTTCAGACTTGGGAGACGATGCTGTGCAGCAGAACAACACTGAACTTCTCTCTGAAGGCCAACAAGGCTGCTGACCAGTACACTCACTCTTAGCTGCTGTCTTTTATTATAGACGCCTGCACGTTCCGAAATTATTCCACTTGGTTTGAATTTTATTTGGACATGGAGTTCCTTACAATTAAACTCTATTTTCGTTTTGTCTCGGTAGTGGAGAAATTAAAAACACCACTCAAAGAAAAAAGAAACGAAACAAAAGAAAGAAACAAGAAAAGAACAAGAAATAGAAACATCATCAGTATCAACCCCCCATTCAGTGTAATTGTCACCACAAATATCGGAAAAAATGTATATTTGGACTCTTACACACGTGTTTCCAACTTACAAGCTTAACAAAATATTCACAAAAAACACCGTAAAGCTAAGCTACAACTGCATGCAGAATATGAAACAAATAATATCTAGCCACAACAAAACAGTCCTTGAATCTACAAAGATAAAAGAAAAACAAGGAATAACTTGCAACTGCAGGGATGAAATATCCTGCCAGCTCAAAGACCAGTGCCTCCAAAAGGGAGTGGTATACAAGGCAACTGTCGAACAGAAATCCTCGAAAAAACAAGACACTTACATAGGAATAACAGAAAATGAGTTCAAAACCAGGTGCAACCAGCATACATCGAGCTTTAGACTCAACTACAAAAACAACTTCAACAAGCGAAATCGTATTGAAACTAAAGGAATCAAAAACTGAATACCTCATATCATGGGATATAATCGGAAGGATGCAGCCATATTTAGCAGTAACAAACAGATGCAACCTATACATAGCAGAGAAATATTTTTTTCTAAAAACAAAACCAAACCTCAACAAAAGAAGGGAAATCTTCTCATCTACAGAAAGAAGCATATGCTACAAAACTTCCAGTGGCCCGGAAACGAAAAACAACAGCCCAAGGTCGGAACGGCAACCGACCCACCTCATTCATACCCGAAGAGAGCGGAGGACAAGCGACACCTTTGTACTCCGCTTGAAAAACCAGTGTCGTATGAAGAGAATATGAGGTAAGAGCTTCTATATCGATATATAGCCAATTAATCTTCTTAAAATCCGGAGCTTTAAATTGTTTTTTCTATGACAATGTCTGAGTAATTGTAAGTTTTTATTTTGTATTGGAGAGCACTTTTTCACGATATATATATATTTATACACGCACACATTTATAAAATTAAGTATCAAGAAAATACATACACATGCACCATACTACAGAGTTTCCGCCAATGAATGTAATACTGTTTTGAAGGAATCACTTTAATATATACCTTTGGAGGGCATTGATAGTAGACAAGCTTGATTTACCGCTCAAATGAACAGGTGAGGAAGACAACTCTGAAGGAATGGAAACTTCACACAGAAATAGATATACTCCACAGTCATTAAAATGAAGAAAATCAAACTTTACAACAATGAGCAGGTGAGGAAGACAACTCTGAAGGAATGCAAACTTCACACAGAAATAGATATACTTCACAATCATACAAATGAAGAAAATCAAACTTTACAACAATGAACAGGTGTGGAAGACAACTCTGACGGAATGCAAACCTCACACAGAAATAGATATACTCCACAGTCATACAAATGAAGAACATCAAACTTTACAACAATGAACAGGTGAGGAAGACAACTCTGACGGAATGCAAACTTCACACAGAAATAGATATACTCCACAGTCATACAAATGAAGAAAATCAAACTTTACAGCAATGAACAGGTGAGGAAGACAACTCTGACGGAATGCAAACTTCACACAGAAATAGATATACTCCACAGTCATACAAATGAAGAAAATCAAACTTTACAGCAATGAACAGGTGAGGAAGACAACTCTGACGGAATGCAAACTTCACACAGAAATAGATATACTCCACAATCATACAAATGAAGAAAATCAAACTTTACAACAATGAACAGGTGAGGAAGACAACTCTGACGGAATGCAAACTTCACACAGAAATAGATATACTCCACAGTCATACAAATGAAGAAAATCAAACTTTACAGCAATGAACAGGTGTGGAAGACAAGCGAATTTTACAACAAGAATAAGTAATCATATCTGCTCCAGAGCCATACACCTACATTATAAAGCAAAGCAAAATTTAAATAAGTAACAGATATTCATATATATATATATATATATATGACTCTGCTAATGTCAATATTTTTAACAAGGCAGCAAAGCCATATCATGCCGCACTACGGACAAACGGGCATAAACAACAAATACAATACACCAAAAGCGATGAGCCGGAAGAAAAAGCCGCCAAAGCAAACCACAATCACACTACTGGCGAAATAAATACACCAACCAATGAAAAAAGAGACGGAAAAAAACAAGAAGAAAATACGAAAGAGAAACATCATCTGGTTCAACCCCCCATTCAGTGTAAATGTCGCCACCAACATCGGGAAAATGTTTTTCGGACTCCTCCACACGTGCTTCCCAACAAACAACAAGGTGCACAAAATATTAAATAAAAACACTGTAAAGCTAAGCTACAGCTGCATGCAGAATATGAAACACATCATTTCTAACCACAATAAAACAGTCCTTGAATCTACAAAGGTAAAGGAATCACAAGGCAAGACTTGCAACTGCAGGGATAAACAATCTTGCCCACTCAAAGGCCAGTGCCTTCAAAGGGGAGTGGTCTACAAGGCAACTGTGGAACAGAAACCCTCGAAAACACAAGACACCTATATAGGAATCACAGAAAATGAGTTCAAAACCAGATACAATCAGCACACGTCGAGCTTTCGACTCCACCACAAGAAATCAGCCACAACTTTAAGTGAATTCATATGGAAACTTAAAGAATCTAAAACCGAATACCACTTATCATGGGCTGTAATCGAAAGAGCGCAGCCATACTCGGCGGCGACAAACAGATGCAACCTTTGTATAGCGGAAAAATACTTCATTCTACACACAAAACCAAGCCTCAACAAAAGAAGGGAAATATTTTCATCGTGCCCCCACCGGAAAAAAACATTTACTACAAAACTATCAGTGGCCCGGAAACGAAAATAAACAACAACACAAGGTCGGAACGGCAAGCGCAAACGAACACGCCTCAGTCATACCCGAAGAGAGCGGAGGACAGGCAACAGCTTTGTCCTCCGCTTGAAACACAAGTGTAGTATGCATGGAAATTTAAGGTAAGATCTTCTATATTTATGTATTGCTCCATCAGTTGAGCACTCTCATCAATTATTCCACCTTATCTTCAAACTATATATGTAAATATATATATATATTTATGTATATATGTATATCCTCCAGAGCCATTCATAGTACAGTTTTAAAATATATACAATCTTGAGGCATTGGAACTCTTGTCATCCTGTCATGGAGACAGAGAGATTGGAAGCAAAAAGTTAAACTAAGTTTGTGTGTAATCTTTTCAGCAGCTTTCTTTTCACCATTGTTCTCTCCATCGGGGCCACAATTTGGTGCTGATGACCCATTCCAGATACAATGTAGTGCTGAAGCCTGATGTGGTGAAAAAGTGCTTTCCAATACAAAATAAAAACTTACAATTACTCAGACATTGTCATAGAAAAAACAATTTAAAGCTCCGGATTTTAAGAAGATTAATTGGCTTACCTTGGATTGGTAAGCCTTGTGAATATTCTAGAACTAGTCGCAGTGTGTATAACTTATGCAAGACAAATAAAGAGTGGCAAGCTCATAAAATGGTTGAACTTGAATATTTTTCTCCGGTTCCTTATTGACATCAGTGGATCTAGTCGATGAATGAATATAAAACAGTAGAGGAGTTTGAAACGCGAGTTAAAGAAGCCCAAGTGGTGGTCACATTCGCAACTGCCGCACCCTAAGAAAAGGTAGCAATGACAGTTGTTCTTAACATAATGACCAATCAAATCACTACCTTCCTATACAGACGGCTTGACTTTGGTTTCATGACGCTTTTGTCTTTGGGCTGATGGATTTCAAATTTAATTAATTTTCACCTCGTTGAAGTAAAATAACATGTTTTTTTTTATATTATTATATGAAAAAAAAATTTTTTTTTTCCTTAAAGAGTCATTTGATTTGAAAATTGGAAAACACTAAGAATAGTCTTTCAAATGTTATTTGGTTTATCTAACAAATTTGACAATAAAAACTGGTGAAATAAATTACGAAAAACATATAATGAATTTCCAAATGCATTTTTTTATCTTAAATACATGACTTTTTTAATTTTTCTTTTACAGCTTGGAACACGGATTTGGCAGGTCAAAATTCAGTTAACTTTATTAGTGTACATTGTTTGATTTCAGAGGAGATAAGGTAGAAAGAAACCAAGGTTGTCTTTTGTGATATAAACATTATGGCTCTCAAAACTCAATTTTGGATTCCCCTCCCTCTCTCTCTCTCTGTGTCTCTCTGTCTCTCTGTCTCTCTATCTCTCTCCTTCCCTCTTTCTCTCTATATATACTTACGTGCAGAAAAAAAATCTTGATTACTCAATGTGTATAATATGAAGCCTTAAATCTTAAGCGTGCATACGAAAACGTCTTCATTGAGAAATTCATCATAGAAAAGGAAACGAGACAGTCGGAGATATTAGTTAATCTCATAATATAAACAGCTGAAATCCTGTGAATTCTATTACTACATAACTACTCATAGAGTCACATGTCAATGGTACCCAGTTCCAGATTTAATCTATGTCAAGTTGTCCTTCCATCATTGCATTCTTTAGGGCCGACCCAGAAGTGTTCCGTCTCTTCACCGTACACCAGGCATCTGTGGATCTGGACTTATAGGAAAACGGAAATCTCCGGACGAAAGTGGGTCAGAAGATCCTTGAATCTTGCGAAGTCCTATATTTCCCTGGTTCACCTTCGCACCCTCAGCCTCCTCCTCCGAGAATGTTGATTATCTTCTGGCACTACATTACGGGGCTGAAGAAAGGGAGCTGATGAGGGCGTGAATGTTGATTATCTTCTGGCACTACACCCACACTGCGGGACTGAAGAAAGGGAGCTGATGAGGGCGTGAATGTTGATTATCTTCTGGCATTACACCCACACTGCGGGACTGAAGAAAGGGAGCTGATGCAGGCGTGAATGTTGGTTATCTTCTGGCACTACACCCACACTGCGGGACTGAAGAAAGGGAGGTGATGAGGGCGTGAATGTTGATTATCTTCTGGCACTACACCCACACTGCGGGACTGAAGAAAGGGAGGTGATGAGGGCGTGAATGTTGATTATCTTCTGGCACTACACCCACACTGCGGGACTGAAGAAAGGGAGGTGATGACGGCGTGAATGTTGATTATCTTCTGGCACTACACCCACACTGCGGGACTGAAGAAAGGGAGCTGTTGAGGGCGTGAATGTTGATTATCTTCTGGCACTACACCCACACTGCGGGACTGAAGAAAGGGAGGTGATGAGGGCGTGAATATTGATTATCTTCTGGCACTACACCCACCCTGCGGGACTGAAGAAAGGGAGGTGATGAGGACGTGAATGTTGATTATCTTCTGGCACTACATTACGGGACTGAAGAAAGGGAGGTGATGAGGGCGTGAATGTTGATTATCTTCTGGCACTACACCCACACTGCGGGACTGAAGAAAGGGAGATGATGAGGACGTGAATGTTGATTATCTTCTGGCACTACACCCACACTGCGGGACTGAAGAAAGGGAGGTGATGAGGGCGTGAATGTTGATTATCTTCTGGCACTACACCCACACTGCGGGACTGAAGAAAGGGAGGTGATGAGGGCGTGAATGTTGATTATCTTCTGGCACTACACCCACACTGCGGGACTGAAGAAAGGGAGGTGATGAGGGCGTGAATGTTGATTATCTTCTGACACTACACCCACACTTCGGGACTGAAGAAAGGGAGGTGATGAGGGCGTGAATGTTGATTATCTTCTGGCACTACACCCACATTACGGGACTGAAGAAAGGGAGCTGATGAGGGCGTGAATGTTGATTATCTTCTGGCACTACACCCACACTGCGGGACTGAAGAAAGGGAGATGATGAGGACGTGAATGTTGATTATCTTCTGGCACTACACCCACCCTGCGGGACTGAAGAAAGGGAGGTGATGACGGTGTGAATGTTGATTATCTTCTGGCACTACACCCACACTGCGGGACTGAAGAAAGGGAGATGATGAGGACGTGAATGTTGATTATCTTCTGGCACTACACCCACACTGCGGGACTGAAGAAAGGGAGGTGATGACGGCGTGAATGTTGATTATCTTCTGGCACTACACCCACACTGCGGGACTGAAGAAAGGGAGGTGATGAGGACGTGAATGTTGATTATCTTCTGGCACTACACCCACACTGCGGGACTGAAGAAAGGGAGGTGATGAGGGCGTGAATGTTGATTATCTTCTGGCACTACACCCACACTGCGGGACTGAAGAAAGGGAGGTGATGAGGGCGTGAATGTTGATTATCTTCTGGCACTACACCCACACTGCGGGACTGAAGAAAGGGAGGTGATGAGGACGTGAATGTTGATTATCTTCTGGCACTACACCCACCCTGCGGGACTGAAGAAAGGGAGGTGATGAGGGCGTGAATGTTGATTATCTTCTGACACTACACCCACACTGCGGGACTGAAGAAAGGGAGGTGATGAGGGCGTGAATGTTGATTATCTTCTGGCACTACACCCACACTGCGGGACTGAAGAAAGGGAGCTGTTGAGGGCGTGAATGTTGATTATCTTCTGGCACTACACCCACACTGCGGGACTGAAGAAAGGGAGGTGATGAGGGCGTGAATGTTGATTATCTTCTGGCACTACACCCACCCTGCGGGACTGAAGAAAGGGAGGTGATGAGGGCGTGAATGTTGATTATCTTCTGGCACTACATTACGGGACTGAAGAAAGGGAGCTGATGAGGGCGTGAATGTTGATTATCTTCTGGCACTACACCCACACTGCGGGACTGAAGAAAGGGAGATGATGAGGACGTGAATGTTGATTATCTTCTGGCACTACACCCACACTGCGGGACTGAAGAAAGGGAGGTGATGACGGCGTGAATGTTGATTATCTTCTGGCACTACACCCACACTGCGGGACTGAAGAAAGGGAGGTGATGAGGACGTGAATGTTGATTATCTTCTGGCACTACACCCACACTGCGGGACTGAAGAAAGGGAGGTGATGAGGGCGTGAATGTTGATTATCTTTTGGCACTACACCCACACTGCGGGACTAAAGAAAGGGAGGTGATGAGGGCGTGAATGTTGATTATCTTCTGGCACTACACCCACACTGCGGGACTGAAGAAAGGGAGGTGATGAGGACGTGAATGTTGATTATCTTCTGGCACTACACCCACCCTGCGGGACTAAAGAAAGGGAGGTGATGAGGGCGTGAATGTTGATTATCTTCTGGCACTACACCCACACTGCGGGACTGAAGAAAGGGAGGTGATGAGGACGTGAATGTTGATTATCTTCTGGCACTACACCCACACTGCGGGACTGAAGAAAGGGAGGTGATGAGGACGTGAATGTTGATTATCTTCTGGCACTACTCCGACACTGCGGGACTGAAGAAAGGGAGGTGATGACGGTGTGAATGTTGATTATCTTCTGGCACTACACCCACCCTGCGGGACTGAAGAAAGGGAGGTGATGACGGCGTGAATGTTGATTATCTTCTGGCACTACACCCACCCTGCGGGACTGAAGAAAGGGAGGTGATGACGGCGTGAATGTTGATTATCTTCTGGCACTACACCCACCCTGCGGGACTGAAGAAAGGGAGGTGATGACGGCGTGAATGTTGATTATCTTCTGGCACTACACCCACCCTGCGGGACTGAAGAAAGGGAGGTGATGAGGGCGTGAAAGTTGATTATCTTCTGGCACTACACCCACACTGCGGGACTGAAGAAAGGGAGGTGATGACGGCAAGAGCGGGATGGAAGGGAAAAAATAAAGTTTTGTTCGTGGTGGGAGAGCAGATGGTACTTTCAAGTAATGAAGTTGAAGCCATCAAATAAAATTGAACGTTTTTCTTACTTTCGTCCTTTTTAAGTCTGTTTATCCGTGAATAAATAATAGGTGATGCAAGAAGAGCTAATTATATAAGAATGAAAGGGTGATAAATTGCTGAAAATTTTATTAATTATTTTAATATCATTGGATGATCTTGGGTTTTTATCTGCTAACAACCACTGAGAATCTTCAATAATTACACGACTAAAAACACTGCATAAAAGCAAGAATGGGTGCAATGTAAAACAAACAATAAAAAGAGAATGATGACAAGAAAGGAAAAGAGAGAGAGAGAGAGAGAGAGAGAGAGAGAGAGAGAGAGAGAGAGAGAGATTATAGAGAGATTGAGAGCGGAAGAGAGTTCGAACGAGATAGGTACATAGAGAAATGGATTTTAAAAATGGATAGATAGGTAGATCGATAGGTAGATAGGTAGATCAATAGGTAGATAGATAGGTAAATAGATACATATATATATATATATATATATATATATATATATAAAAAGATGAGTAGATAGATATACAGGTTCATAAAGTATGTAGGACAATAGATATAAGAAAATGTAGGAGAAGAATTAGAAAAACTCTGAAAAATATGTTACTTGAAATGAATGAGGGAGAGAGGAGGGAGAGAGAAAGAGAGAGAGAGAGAGAGAGAGAGAGAGAGAGAGAGAGAGAGAGAGAGAGAGAGAGAGAGAGAGAGAGAGAGAGAGAGAGAGAGAGAGAGAGAGAGAAGTAGTATAGAAAAATCAACCACAAATCTAAATCTAGCTCGAGACCGACAAATAAGACGAAAGACGTGAAAACATTACAACAGATGGAATGAACAGGGATCGAACCTGCGCCTCGATGCGGCACCCATCGATTTGCCGAGACAAGACCAGGCACTTAACGACTGAGCTATCCGCATCTACAAAAATAGAAGCTTCAGGAACAGTGACTTTCATGCTGGCTTGAAGAGACTAAGAAGTTGAATCGCTAAGA
>JAWDGP010005611.1:92500-122500 GCA_033675545.1 Elysia crispata
GTATTATTGAAAATAACTTTTTTTTATAATGATTTTCTTTATATAGTTCTGTGGCTCTGGATTTTGTCTGTATTTTTGTAAAGCTTTTTTTATTTTATTTTTCTATTATTTTTTTCATTATCAGTTTATGTAGTTGTATGGCTCTTGAGAGTTATCGTTATCAAATTTTTTTTTTCATGCAGTGATATGGCTCGAGAAGAGATCCCGAGGATATTAGTCTGTTATATTATTTGTGAACTTTGCTCTTCTTCAGCGTGAAATTTGTCTTCCAAACCTGTTCATTTGAACAAGTAATCATGCTTGCATATATATATATATATATATATATATATATAAAACGGACTTGGGAGGTTAAACAAAGCTCCTCCGTTATTACGCGACCCACACCTTTGAAACTTGACAGACGTCTACAGCATTCAAGTGACTAGGTTCTAACACAAAAAAGATCAATGCAGACATCTTTCTTTGATTTCTTTGAAATGCTTTGTTTTGCCGACATAGGCTAACTTACGATCACGCGCGCTAATTTTTCATTCTTTATCAACGGAAGTATTTCTCTATCGACTTGAGGTGTAGATCTAGGGTTAAATAACTGCGCGGCTAAGAAATCCCGCAAGGCAGTGCTCTTAACCCGAAAATTAAGAGCTTTCTAATAAGAGTTTAAGAGGATCAAAAAAAAAAAAAAAAGATTGAGAAAGAATAGATTATTAATACGATTTCCTTTTTTCCCAAAAAAAAAAAAAAATTAAGATTTTATATCTAAGTTTGTGTTTAGAATTAAAATTATCGAGATATCTAGATTTTAGATCAAGATGGATAGGTAGAGGCATATAATTTTATCTGGATCATGTCAGTAATAGGAGAGATATAAAGGCCATTTATAAGCCTCTTTAAATACACACAAACACCTCAGCCTAGGCAAATTGACACCAGGGTCCCGTTTGTAGAACGGGGTTTTCAGCTTGTATTTAATCATATATTCATTTTTGTATCAAAAAGTCATGTAAGTAAATTCCAAGTTAATGTCATTTCCCAACGTTTCTTTATATCCCTATTATCTAGGGATACAAAGAATCCGAAGTACCAAAAATAAAATCGTTCCAACCACTGGAAACGTGAGTTCCTAGACAGCTTGGCTCTGACAGAATTCCCATTATACTAAAATACAAAACATAAATGAGTTCAAACATAAGAACAGGTGAGTTGTGAAGCTTTTATTATTAGACAAACTATTTTCTGTGAAATGTTAAAGTTTCATATCATCTTCAATTACCACCTATCACTGGAGCTTCCCAGATAAAGCTATTGCGCTGACTGTTTCTGTGTTCTATCATTGTTGGTGAAGAAAACAAAAGTGATGATATGCGATCGGTGGCTGACCTCTGTTTGCGGATGTATATATATGTATGTATGTCGTTGATTCTTTATTTATTCTCTCAGATAGATTTTAGTATTGATGGAAAGAAAAAACAATAACTTTCCGTCTTACATCAATTCTCTTTCTTTCACACACGTTCGGATCTCTCTCTCTCTCTCTCTCTCTCTCTCTCTCTCTCTCTCTCTCTCTCTCTCTCTCTCTCCATCTTCTTACATCTATTCCTGTGTCTCTAGGTCTGTTTGTTTGTCGTTCTTTCAATCTCGGTATGGAAATTTTAATAAAAAGAGCAATAACTGTTAGATTTTTTTCCCTGGATTGACTTTCTTCTAATCATGGAAATGTGCGACTTCACTTTGATCAAGGATCGCTCAAAGCAATCAATGACTTGCAAAAAAAAACATAGACAGATAAAAAGATTGGAACAGAGCTGCTCAAAATAGTTTGCGACTGGAAAAAAACATTGATAAAAGAAAGCTTGGAACAAGAGCTTGTAACACCAATCTATGACTAGAGAAAAAACATTGATGAAAGAAAGCTTGGAAAAAGAGCTTGTAACACCAATCTATGACTAGAGAAAAACATATGAAAAAGCAGATATTGAAACCAGAGCCTCTTGAAACAATTCGTAGCTAGAAAATACAAAGGGAGTAACAAAAATTAGAATAAGAACTGCTGAATACAATCTGTGACTGAAAAGTAAGATTGAAGAATTCAAATAGTGTTGATGCAACCAATCTACGACTGGAATAACAGAAAGGTATATATGAAGAAGGGGAAAAAGACAAAAACGAGCTTAAGGAAAAAAAGAATGAGATGGAATACTCTCTTCCCCCCAAACCTTGTGTCGTATGAGATTGTATGACATTGTATGAGATTGCATGAGATGACATGAGATTGTATGAGATTGTATGAGATTGTATGAGATTGTATGAGATTGTATGAGATTGCATGAGATGACATGAGATTGTATGAGATTTGCTGGAGGTGTTATGAGATCGTATAGGATGGTATGAGATTGTATGAGATTGCATGAGATTTTACGAGATTGTATGAGATTGTATGAGATTGCATGAGATTTAATGAGGTCTTATGAGATTAAACGAGGTTGTATGAGATTGTATGAGATTGCATGAGATTCAACGAGGTCGTATGAGATTGATGAGATTGCATGAGATTTAATGAGGTCTTATGAGATTAAACGAGGTTGTATGAGACTGTATGAGATTGTATGAGATTCAACAAGGTCGTATGAGATTGATGAGATTGCATGAGATTTAATGAGGTCTTATGAGATTAAACGAGGTTGTATGAGATTGTATGAGATTGCATGAGATTCAACGAGGTCGTATGAGATTGATGAGATTGCATGAAATGGTATGAGTTTGTTTCATGTTGTATTAGATTGCATAAGCCATGATATAGTAGTTATCATTAGTTGTAAAACGGACGGGAATAAATATGATGTTGTACTTGCTTTGATACAAGTGTTATCTAAATATACTAAGGATAGTACATACGTTAATGTTGTGACACTACTAAAGATAGTATATACGTTAATGTTGTGATAGTACTAAAGCTTGGCCTTGTTAAAGACGATGCATGACCCTGAATATAATTTTACTGACAATACAGTAAGAATGATAATGTTACAGGTTTCTAGTAATACCAAGACCATATAATGGTATTGATATCAACATTTATAACTATGTTTTAAGTACATTTTAGAAACAAGTCTTGGACACGGCTCTTATCAGTAATTCAGGCGAGCTTTGAGACATTATAGCGCTAAAAAAGGTCAAGCATATGAAAAACTACGCCAGCATTTTAGGACAGGATATAATCATTTGGAAATCTTTGTTGCAATATTTTTCCCAATTACGCAGTTCTTTTTACTTTCTCAGTCATCTCCGCCCTTCTGTCTCTCTCTCTTCTCCGTCTTTTCTTTTTCCTGTCTTGCCTCTCTCTATCTCTCCCTTCTCAATCTCTTCTATTTTCCTCTTCCCCCTTCTCTCTCGCCCTCTCTTTCTTCTCCGTCACTTCTATTATTCTCTTTCGCTTCTCTCTCTCACTCTGTTTCTCTCTCTCTCTCTCTCTCTCTCTCTCTCTCTCTCTCTCTCTCTCTCTCTCTCTCTCTCTCTCTCTCTCTTCTCCGTCTCTTCTATTTCTCTATCTCTCGACTCCGAATATTTTCCTATTTTTCGCTCTCCATTTTGAACTTCGGCGTATAAGCTCCTCTGTCCTACTGTCCAGCTGCTGCGCGACTACCGTGGCTGTGACCAGTCCGGATTAAATGAGGTCTAGCTGGACTCCAGGGTACAGCTTGTTGCCCACTTTATGGACAATCGGTTCACTCAGGCAGGCCGTGCGCTCGTGGGAAAAGCGCTCTTTGGTGGTGTGCGGCTGCAGTGTCTTCATGAGCATGTGGAATCTGAGGTAATAGTCAAAGTATTTCAGGTGTACAACTGATCAAGGTCAGCGGAAGAATATCACAAAATATTGAGGGGGTTGTCAAACACCGGCTAAGCCTTGGGGATGTTCAGAACATCCGCTAAACTAGAGGGGATGTGCAGAACATGACCTTAACTAGCGGGGATGATCAGAACATCAGCTGAACAAGCAGGGTTGAGCAGAACATCACCTAAAGTAGCGAGGATAATCAGAACATCAGCTAAACAAGCGGGGATGTGCAGAACATCAGCTGAACTAGCGGGGATGATCAGAACATCACCTAAACTAGCGGGGATGATCAGAACATCACCTAAACTAACGGCGATAATGAGAACATAAGCTTAACTAGCAGGGATAATCAGAACATCAGCTAAACAAGCGGGGATGTGCAGAACATCACCTAAACTAGCGGGGATGTGCAGAATATCAGCTGAACTAGCGGGGATGATCAGAACATCACCTAAACTAGCGGGGATGATCAGAACATCACCTAAACTAGCGGGGATGATCAGAACATCAGCTTAACTAGCGGGGATGATCAGAACATCAGCTAAACTAGTGGGCATGATCAGAACATCAGCTAAACAAGCGGGGATGTGCAGAATATCAGCTGAACTAGCGGGGATGATCAGAACATCACCTAAACTAGCGGGGATGATCAGAACATCAGCTTAACTAGCAGGGATGATCAAAGCATCAGCTTCACTAGTGGGGATGTGCAGAACATCAGCTATACCAGCGGGGATGATCAAAACATCAACTGAACTAGCGGGGATGATCAGAACATCAGCTTAACTAGCAGGGATGATCAAAACATCAGCTTCACTAGTGGGGATGTGCAGAACATCAGCTATACCAGCGGGGATGTGCAGAACATCAGCTGAACTAGCGGGGATGTGCAGAACATCACCTAAACTAGCGGGGATGTGCAGAATATCAGCTGAACTAGCGGGGATGATCAGAACATCAGCTTAACTAGCAGGGATGATCAAAACATCAGCTGAACTAGCGGGGATGTGCAGAACATCAGCTAAACTAGCGGAGATAAGCAGAACATCAGCTTAACTAGTGAGCATGATTAGAACATCAGCTTAACTAGCGGAGATGTGCAGAACATCAGCTGAACTAGTGGGCATGATCAGAACATCAGCTGAACTAGCGGGGATGATCAGAACATCAGCTGAACTAGCGGGGATGATCAAAACATCAGCTTAACTAGCGGGCATGATCAAAACATCAGCTTAACTAGTGGGCATGATCAGAACATCAGCTGAACTAGCGGGGATGTGCAGAACATCAGCTGAACTAGCGGGGATGATCAGAACATCAGCTGAACTAGCGGGGATGATCAGAACATCAGCTGAACTAGCGGGGATGATCAAAACATCAGCTGAACTAGCGGGGATGATCAGAACATCAGCTGAACTAGCGGGGATGATCAGAACATCAGCTGAACTAGCGGGGATGTGCAGAACATTAGCTGAACTAGCGGGGATGTGCAGAACATTGGTTAGGTTGGAAGTATTCCGATACTGCTAAGTTGGATGATCTTTATATCAATGATCAAGAATAGTTATAACTCTACTGAAGTGGTCAGTATACCGATCTTCAGCCTACGGGAAAGGTATACCGTAACTTCAACGGTAAGGTATTTAGATCATCCTGCTGAGAGAAGGCTGGGAATGGATTAAGATCAGTAATGGAGTAAGGGGAGGGGAGGAGATATTGTCATTATTAGTCGGGGGTTGGGGGATAGAAAAACGCCAGCCTATAAAAGATAATGATAATTATGTTGTTATACGTGCTTAAACTCAAATGACAACGCTAATTTTCTTTCAATTTGAGGATGATTTATCGTAGTACTTGTAAAGCTAACCAGTATTACCTTTCTAGAGATTTCTCGCTGGGTAGAACAGCACCGAGCATCTGTATGCAGAGTATGTCGTGTTTTACAAACGATCTGGGGGGTTGGAAATGTGTGTGTGTGTGTGTAGGGGGGGCAGAGAGGCAGGGAATGGGGTCCGGGTGGTCACGTGAATTTCAGGCGTCAGCGACTAAGATCACACCGAGTTGACCAACAACTACAAAAAAAAATTTTTTTTTATTAATTTTAATAATAGGACAAAAAGCACATTGGACACAGAAATGTAACTTCCTTTTGTGCATGATTAATTTGTCTTGGCTCATAATGTTAATGACCATCTTAGGAATCATCCTTACCAACAGACTTGGCTGTACACTTCAGCGACCCGCTGTATCGCCAAACTCTCTCCTTTTGCCACATTTTGACACATGCATTTCTATTTTTATCTCAACCGTCGCGGCGTATCACTACACTCTTTTCTCCATCTTCACCAAATTGTTTTATACCTCCACTCTGATATCTAACGATAAAGGTCTACCTTTAATTTCATCAAAATTGCATCTCTCCGCTCCTATAACCACCGACCCGATGTATCATTTTACCACAAAACGGATCTCTCTACTGTTAACTCAACCGACCCGCCATGATCCTAAATCCCTGTACCAGCCTTCACCGAGGCGTATGTCCCTCTGCTACCTCTAAAAACCATGTATAGCCCTGCACCCCTCTCCCAGCCTTCAAAAAGACGTGTTTCCCTTCTGCTACCTCCACCGACTATGTATAACCCTGGACCCCTCTCCCAGCCATCACAAAGACGTATGTCTCTCTGCTACCTCCACCAACCAAATATAACCCTGCACCCCTCTCCCATCCATCACAAAGGCGTTTTTCCCTTCTGCTACTTCCACCAACCATAACATTGTATAACCCTGCACCCCTCTCCCATCCATCACAAAGGCGTTTTTCCCTTCTGCTACTTCCACCAACCATAACAATGTATAACCCTGCACCCCTCTCCCATCCATCACAAAGGCGTTTTTCCCTTCTGCTACTTCCACCAACCATAACATTGTATAACCCTGCACCCCTCTCCCATCCATCACAAAGGCGTTTTTCCCTTCTGCTACTTCCACCAACCATAACAATGTATAGCCCTGCACCCCTCGCCCAGCCATCACAAAGACGTGTTTCCCTTCTGCTACCTCCACCAACCATGTATAAACCTGCATCCCTCACCCAGCCTTAACGAAGTCGTGTTTTCCTTCTCCTATCGCCACCGACCATGTATAACCCTGCACCCCTCTACCAGCCATCACAAAGACGTGTTTCCCTTCTGCTACTTCCACCAACCATAACAATGTATAGCCCTGCACCCCTCTCCCAGCCATCACAAAGACGTGTTTCCCCTCTGCTACCTCCACCATCCATGTATAACCCTGCACCCCTTCCCCCAAATATCACAAAGACGTGTTTCCCTTCTACGACCTCCACCAACTATGCATAACTTTGCACCCCTCTCCCAGGCTTCACCGACACGTGTTTTCCCTCTGCTACCTCCACTAACCATGTATAACCCTGCACCCCTCTCCATGCCTTAACCGACACGTGTTTCCCCTCTGCTACCTCCACCAACCATGTAGAACCCTGCAACCCTCTCCCAGCCTTCACCGACACGTGTTTCCTCTGTGCTACCTCCATCAACCATGTATAACCTTGCATCCCTCTCCCAGCCTTCACCGACACGTGTTTCCTCTGTGCTACCTCCATCAACCATGTATAACCTTGCATCCCTCTCCCAGCCCTAACCGAGACGTTTGCCCATGTACTACCTCCACCAACCATGTCTAACCCTGCAACACTCTCTCAGCCATCACAAAGACGTATGTTCCTTGTGCTACCTCCACCAACAAAGTATAACCCTGCACCCCTCATCTAGCCTTCATAAAGACGTGTTTCTCTTTATGCCTCCACCAACCATGTATAGACCTGCACACCTCTCACATCCATCACAAAGACGTGTTTCCCTTGTGCTACCTCCACCAACCATGTAAAACCCTGCACCCCTCTCCCAGCCTTCACCGAGAGGCATTCTTTTCTGCTACCGCCACCGACCAAGTATAACCCTGAACCCCTCTCCCAGCCTTCACCGACACATGTTTCCCTTCTGCTACCTCCACCAACCATGCATAACTCTGCACCCCTCTCCCAGCCTTCACCGACACGTGTTTCCCTTCTGCTACCTCCATCAACCATGTATAACACTGCACCCCTCTTCCAGCCTTCACCGACACGTTTTTTCCATCTGCTACCTCCACCAACCATGTATAACTCTGCACCCCTCTCCCAGCCTTCACCGACACGTGTTTCCCTTCTGCTACCTCCATCAACCATGTATAACCCTGCACCCCTCTCCCAGCCTTCACTGACACGTGTTTCCCCCCTGCTACCTCCAGAAACCATGTATACCACTGCACCCCTCTTCCAGCCTTCACCGAGACGTGTTTCCCTTCTGCTACCTCCACCAACCATGTATAACACTGCACTTCTCTTCCAGCCTTCACCGAGACGTGTTTCCCTTCTGCTAGTTCCACCAGCCATGTATAGCACTGCACCCCTCTTCCAGCCTTCACCGACACGTTTTTTCCATCTGCTACCTCCACCAACCATGTATAACACTGCACTTCTCTTCCAGCCTTCACCGAGCGAGACGTGTTTCCCTTCTGCTAGTTCCACCAACTATGTATAACACTGCACCCCTCTTCCAGCCTTCACCGAAACCTTTTTCCCATCTGCTACCTCCACCAACCATGTATAACCCTCCAACCTTATCCCAGCCTTCACCGTGACGTGTTTACCTTTTGCTACCTCAACCAACCAACCATAACCATTTACCACTCTTCCAGCCCTCACCGAGACGTTTGCCAATGTGCTACCTCCGAAACAATGTAAAACTCTGCACCCCTCTCTCAGCCATCACAAAGACGGATGTTCCTTGTGCTACCTCCACCAACAATGTTTAACCCTGCACCCCTCATCCAGCCTTAAAAAAGACGTGTTTCCATTTCATGCTACCTTCACCAACCATGTATAAACCTGCACCCTTCTCACAGCCTTCACCGACACGTGTTTTACTTTTGCTACCTCCACCAACCATGTATAACCCTGCACCCCTCTCCCAGCCATCACAAAGACGTTTTTCCCTTCTGCTACCTCCACCAACCATAACCATGTGTAGCCCTGTACCCCTCTTCCAGCCTTCATCGAGACGTGTTTCCGTTCTGCTACCTCCACCATCCATGTATAACCCTGCACCCCTTCCCCCAAATATCACAAAGACGTGTTTCCCTTCTACGACCTCCACCAACCATGCATAACTTTGCACCCCTCTCCCAGGCTTCACCGACACGTGTTTTCCCTCTGCTACCTCCACTAACTATGTATAACCCTGCACCCCTCTCCATGCCTTAACCGACACGTGTTTCCCCTCTGCTACCTCCACCAACCATGTAGAACCCTGTAACCCTCTCCCAGCCTTCACCGACACGTGTTTCCTCTGTGCTACCTCCATCAACCATGTATAACCTTGCATCCCTCTCCCAGCCTTCAGCGAGACGTGTTTCCCCTCTGCTACCTCCATCAACCGTGTATAACTCTGCACCCCTCTCCCAGCCCTAACCGAGACGTTTGCCCATGTACTACCTCCACCAACCATGTCTAACCCTGCAACCCTCTCTCAGCCACCACAAAGACGTATGTTCCTTGTGCTACCTCCACCAACAAAGTATAACCCTGCACCCCTCATCTGGCCTTCACAAAGACGTGTTTCTCTTTATGCTGACTCCGCCAACCATGTATAGACCTGCACACCTCTCACATCCATCACAAAGACGTGTTTCCCTTGTGCTACCTCCACCAACCATGTAAAACCCTGCACCCCTCTCCCAGCCTTCACCGAGAGGCATTCTTTTCTGCTACCGCCACCGACCAAGTATAACCCTGAACCCCTCTCCCAGCCTTCACCGACACATGTTTCCCTTCTGATACCTCCACCAGCCATGTATAACACTGCACCCCTCCTCCAGCCTTCACCGACACGTTTTTTCCATCTGCTACCTCCACCAACCATGTATAAAACTGCACTTCTCTTCCAGCCTTCACCGAGCGAGACGTGTTTCCCTTCTGCTAGTTCCACCAACTATGTATAACACTGCACCCCTCTTCCAGCCTTCACCGAAACGTTTTTCCCATCTGCTACCTCCACCAACCATGTATAACCCTCCAACCTTATCCCAGCCTTCACCGTGACGTGTTTACCTTTTGCTACCTCAACCAACCAACCATAACCATTTACCACTCTTCCAGCCCTCACCGAGACGTTTGCCAATGTGCTTCCTCCGAAAAAATGTAAAACTCTGCACCCCTCTCTCAGCCATCACAAAGACGGATGTTCCTTGTGCTACCTCCACCAACAATGTTTAACCCTGCACCCCTCATCCAGCCTTCAAAAAGACGTGTTTCCATTTCATGCTACCTTCACCAACCATGTATAAACCTGCACCCTTCTCACAGACTTCACCGACACGTGTTTTACTTTTGCTACCTCCACCAACCATGTATAACCCTGCACCCCTCTCCCAGCCATCACAAAGACGTTTTTCCCTTCTGCTACCTCCACCAACCATAACCATGTGTAGCCCTGTACCCCTCTCCCAGCCTTCATCGAGACGTGTTTCCGTTCTGCTACCTCCACCAACCATGCATAACTCTGCACCCCTCTCCCAGCCTTCACGAAGACGTATTTCCCCTCTGCCAACTCCACCAACCAGGCATAACCCTGCACCCCTCTCCCAGTCTTCACCGAGACGTTTTTTCCTTCTGCTACCTCCATCAACCATGTATAACTCTGCACCTCTCTCCCAGCTATCACAAAGACGTGTTTCACGTCTGCTACGTACACAAACCATGTATAACTTTGTACCCCTCTTCCAGCCTTCACCGACACGTGTTTTCCCTTTGCTACCTCCACCAACCATGTATAACCCTGCACCCCTCTCACAGCCTTCACCGACACGTATTTCTCTTCTGCTACCTTCACCGAAAATGTATGACCCTGCACCCCTCTCCCAGCCATCACAAAGATGTATGTCTCTCTGCTACCTCCACTAACCAAGTATAACCCTGCACCCCTCTCCCAGCCATTACAAAGACGTATGTCTCCTTCTGCTACCTCCAACAACCATGCATAACTCTGCAACCCTCTCCCAGCCTTCACCGAGACGTGTTTCCCTTCTGCTACCTCACCCAACCATGTTTAACCCTGAACCTCTCTCCCAGCCTTCACCGAGACGTGTTTCTCCACTTCTACCTCCAGCAACCATGCATAACCCAGCACCCTTCTCGCAGGCTTCACCGAGAAGTGTTTCCCCTCTGCTAACTCCAGGAACCATTTTTAACCCTGAACCTCTCTCCCAGCCATCACAAAGACGTGTTTCCCTTCTGCTACTACAACCAACCAAATATAACCCTGCACCCCTAACCCAGCCTTCACCGACACGTGTTTTCCTTCTGGTACCTCCACCAACCATGTATAATCCTGCACCCCTCTCCCAGCCTTCATCGACACTTGTTTCCCTTCTGCTACCTCCACCTACCATGTATAACCCTGCACCCCTCTCCCAGCCTTCACAGACACGTAATTCCCTTCTGCTACCTTTACCCACTATGTATAACCCGGCACCCTTCTCCCAGCCATTATAAAGACGTATGTCTTTCTGCTACCTCCACTAACCAAGTATAACCCTGCACCCCTCTCCCAGCCATCACAAAGACGAATGTCTCTTTTCTACCTCCACTAACCAAATATAACTCTGCACCCCTCTAGCAGCCATCACAAAGACGTTTTTCCCTTCTGCTACCTCCACCAACCATAACCATGTATAGCCCTGCACCCCTCGCCCAGCCATCACAAAAGACGTTTTTCCCTTTCTACTACCTCCACCAACCATGCATAACTTTGCACCCCTCTTCCAGCCTTCACCGACACGTGTTTCCCTTCTGCTACCTCCACAAACCATGTGGAACCCTGCACCCCTCTCCCAGATTTCAACGAACAGTATTTCCCCTCTGCTACCTCCACCAACCATGTATAACCCTGCACCCCTCTCCCAGCCTTCACCGAGACGAATTTTTCTTCTGCTACATACACCAACCATGTTTAACCCTGCACCCCTCTGCCAACTATCACAAAGACGTGTTTTCCTTCTGCTACCTCCACTAACCATGTATAACCCTGCACCCCTCTCCCAGCCTTCACCGAGACGTTTTTCCCTTCTGCTACCTCCACCAACCTTGTATAACCCTGGATCCCTCTCCCAGCCTTAACGGAAAGGTATTTCTCTTCTGCTACCTCAACTAACCAAGTATAACCCTGCACCCCTCTCCCAGCCTTCACCGAGACGAATTTTTCTTCTGCTACATACACCAACCATGTTTAACCCTGCACCCCTCTGCCAACTATCACAAAGACGTTTTTCCCTTCTGCTACCTCCACTAACCATGCATAACATTGCACCCCTCTCCCAGCCTTCACCAAGACGTGTTTCCCCTCTGCCACCTCCAGCAACCATGCATAACCCTGCACCCCTCTCCCCGCCTTCACCGAGACGTTTTTTTCTTCTGCTACATCCACCAACCATGCATAACTTTGCACCCCTCTTCCAGCCTTCACCGACACGTGTTTCCCTTTTGCTACCTCCACCAACCAAGTATAACTCTGCACCCCTCTCCCAGCCTTCACCGAGACGTTTTTTCCCTTCTGCTACCTCCACCAACCATGTATAACCCTGCACCCCTCTCCCAGCCTTCACCGACACGTGTTTCCCTTCTGCTACCTCCACCAACCATGTATAACCCTGCACCCCTCTCCCAGCCTTCACCGACACGTATTTCCCTTCTGCTACATTCACCGACTATGTATAACCCTGCACCCCTCGCCCAGCCATCACAAAAGACGTTTTTCCCTTCTGCTACCCCCACCGACCATGTATAACCCTGCACCCCTCTCCCAGCCTTCACCGAAACGTGTTTCCCTTCTACTACCTCCACCAACCATGCATAATTCTGCACCCCTCTCCGAGCCTTCACCGACAAGTGTTTCCCCTCTGCTACCTCCACCAACCATGTATAACCCTGCACCCCTCTCCCAGCCTTCACCGACACGTGTTTTCCTTCTGCTACCTCCACCGACCATGTATAACCCTGCACCCCTTTCCAAGCCTTCACCGACAGGTGTTTTCCTTCTGCTACCTCTACCGATCATGTATAACCCTGCACCCCTCTCCCAGCCTTCACCGACACGTGTTTTCCTTCTGCTACCTTATAAACCATGTATAACCCTGCACCCCTCTCACAGCCTTCACCGACACGTATTTTCCTTCTGCTACCTCCACCGATCATGTATAACCCTGCACCCCTCTCCCAACCTTCACCGAGACGTGTCTCCCCTCTGCTACCTCCACAAACCATGTATAACCCTGCACCCCTCTCCTAGCCTGCACGGAGACGTGTTTCCGTCAAGGTTCCCACCTGAATTCCTCGAAGCTGATCATGCCGTCCTGATCTGTGTCCGTGATAGTGATCAGCAAGTTGATGAGATCTGAGAGGACTTCTGCCGGGTCACTGTCCTCTCCTGTATGGATTATGCTCGTCTGCAACACACGAATGTTCACAATGAATGCGGTGTAGACACTTATTCTAAAATGAATCTTATCAATTAGAAAGAAATTATTTTAACATGAAAACTTAAAACAATCGAGGCTACATACTCCAAAGTTATTTATGCTACATACACAAGGAAAAGTTGGATCCACACCGCCCAAATTATTTTATGACAATTACACAGCAAATAAGTTAAAGTTATTTAGTCCAAAGTGTAATATGTCGAACTAACCTGTTCCAAAGTGCTTTATGCCCAAAATTCAAGAAATAAATTCTAGCCACTTACCGCTTAATAATTCTTGCCACATGTAAAAGAAAAAAAGTAAATCCACATACTCCAAAACATGCCATATACACAATGAAAAAAAAATTCATGCGACATACATATGAAAATAAGCTCATACCGCATAAAACTAAAAACAAATGTGCCACATACTCCAAAAATGATCGTATGAACCAACGATTCAACAACTTTAGCATATATCTTTTTAAATAATCAACCACTCCTCCTATTACTCAACTATAATTGATTGATTGAAGAGATTTACCAGCCCATTGCACAACTAATCGCTTCCATCTTCTTTGTTTCATATAATTTTGTTATCTCTAAATGTATTGCCAAAAAACGAGGTTCACTAAGATTAAAAGAAGAATCTTAGCCTATAAGGAACAATAACACAGAGGGAACTGACTAAATGGAATATCTAAACTTCACTTTATCTGAGCCTATAAGGAACAATAATACCGAGGAACCTGACTAAACTGGATCTGTAAACTCCACTTTATCTGAGTCTATAAGGAACAATAACGCAGAGGAACCTGACTAAACGGGATCTCTAAACTTCACTTTATCTGAGCCTATAAGGAAAAATAATACCGAGGAACCTGACTAAACTGGATCTCTAAACCCCACTTTATCATAGCATACAAGAAGCTATAATATAGAGGGACTAGATTCATATTGGATGTCTAAACTCCACCTTATCGAAGAAGTATTAGCAGCCAAAAATAAGAATTGTGCGGATTGAAAATCAACAAAATTCATGTCAGGGTATAGGGAGCCAAAATATTGAAAGACTGCATTAAACGAACATGCTCGTCACTCAAATCCCAACCAATGACAAAACTTAGCACAAAATTATTTGAATAGAAGGGTTCCATTTGTTTAGAGCTTTATAAAACATTTCCATTGCCATATGTCACGCAAGCTTTATCTTATTCTTTGTCTTTAACTCTTTCGGAAGTTGGAAAGTTAAAAACACCAGACAACTAGATGGTCCCAACGTCCAGGTTTCCAATCTTATCAGTAGCTGAAAGTGTAAAGGCGTGCCTTCAGCAAAGCTGTTATCTCGCCGAAATCCAGAAATCCGTCTTGTTTGAAGTCGTACACAGAGAACACATATCTTATCTTCATTTCCAACCTGGGGCTCAGAAAGATGCAGATAAGCCTTACGTAATCCTCCAAGGTCATAAACTTTGCTCCTAGTTTCTTTAGACGCCTTGCTAGCATGGGAAAGAATGATGACGAAAATCATTGATAAAAATGATATTAAAACAATAAAAACAACAAAAATGAGAAAAGTGATGTCAATAAAACTACTACTACTACTACTACTACTACTACTACTACTACTACTACTACTACTACTACTACTACTACTACTACTACTACTACTACTACTACTACTACTACTACTACTACTACTACTACCACTACTACTGCCATTACTACTACTACTACTACTCCTACTACTACTACTCCTCCTACTACTCCTACTACTACTATTACTACTACTACTACTACAACTACACCTCATACTACTCCTACTACTACTACTACTACTACTACTACTACTACTACTACTACTACTACTACTCCTACTCCTACTACTCCTACTACTACTACTACTACTACTACTACTACTACTACTACTACTACTACTACTACTACTACTACTACTACTACTACTACTACTACTACTACTACTATTGCCACTACTAATATTGCTACTACTACTTTTTGGTAATATTATAAGAGCCAGAGATTTAGGTAGTACTCAGCAATAGTTAGGATAAGGTTTTAAGTGAAAATGACCGAAAAAGGCTTGTCATTTTGCGATTAAAACCATCGATTTATAGATGCTTCAGCACGAATCGCCTTGCCACTCAAAGAGAACATAGCTTACACCAATCCGCGATGAGTGACGAAGGATCTGTACATCGATGTGTTAGCCTCGGGTAATCAATTTGACTCACACTCAAACATGAGTTGCACGTGGAACCGTGACGTTATTCCAAACCGCAAGCCCATCTGTGCCACGAAAACTTTCTCGTCAATCAGTTCAGGGTTGTCTGGTGGAGCTAGCTGTTTGGCATACACGAGGACGTTGCTTACCATGGACATATCAACTCCTTGAGCAAGGACGCCATCATGGACAAAAATAACGGAATTCACCTGAAAGAACTTTTTACTCTAATATTAACGTTGTTAGGACCACAGTAATAAGGTACAATTCAATAGTAACCAATAGCTACCATAAAGTTTGTAAATGAGGGGAGAAATAGTTTTAGCAGCTGCGAAGTCCTCAACTCCTTGGTTTTAGATTTAAGCACTTGCGAGTTGTGCTCTAGAAAATGTGCTTCTTCAGGAAAGTACCACAACTTCCCAAACCTGGGAATAGGTCTCTCTGGGCCAGATCCTCGGCGATTTGATAAAAAAAAAAATCACCGCCAACTAAAATGTCTCCACATGAAAAAGTTCATAATTTGAAAGTTAGTTTTGCCAATACATAGACTCCTGTTAAAGAAAACATCACAAATCGTCCCTTGTTGAGTGAGACGCATTCTATAGGCAATAGTTGCGATTTTTTTTAAAATGAGAACACAAGAATGATTTTTAAAAAGTAGAGGAAGAGAGGTTTTTCTTAAATAGAGGCCTATTTATTACGAAAACGCTAGAACTATTTCAAATGAGAAGAGTGACCCTCTCTCTGTAAGGAAGATCTTCACCAAAGCTCTAAATTTTGAACTCTTTCTGTATAGTTATAACTATACCCAAACTAAGGACATAATTATCACGAGTCTGCAAGCTTCTTTTGAAGCTGGTCTCGACGAAAACTGAAGTTCCCAACTCATCTATAATAACATAGCAAAAAACATACCATGAATCTGCACCCGTCTTTTAAAATCAAGTTGGTCTCAACGAAAACTTTAATTCTCTAGCTCTTTTATAGTGAAAACATTAGGGTGATACCATAAACCTGCACCCCTCTTTCAAAAGATGGTCTTGACCAAAACTTTAGTTCTCTAGCTCTTATATAGTGAAAACATTAGGGTGATACCATAAACCTGCACCCCTCTTTCAAAAGATGGTCTTGACCAAAACTTTAATTCTCTAGCTCTTTTATAGTGAAAACATTAGGGTGATACCATAAACCTGCACCCCTCTTTCAAAAGATGGTCTTGACCAAAACTTTAATTCTCTAGCTCTTATATAGTGAAAACGCAAGGAACATACCATAAGCTAGAAACCCCCTTTTGAGATATGTAAGTCAAACATTGGGTCTGAAATATGCCACAAGTCTACACCTACTTCTTGAGCAATTATAGTGGACTCTTTTCAATTAAAATACTAAAATCATCCCAAATTCTAAGTGTGTGCCATGCCACGTAAACAATTAAATTGGGCAATTTTTAATAGAATTACTAGAATTTTCTAAAATCCTAAGGGTTTACCTGTCTCTTGGGAGACGTTTTTCGTTAACACTTGAGCTTTCTTTCGCAGCTCATTAAACGTAGCCATGTTTTAAAGTCAGGTGTAGGCGTGTAGGGACAATCAGGTCTCGCTGGTGATTGTACCTGGAGGAGAAAAAAAAAGCTTGGTATAATTATGGAGGTTCACAATGGCTACGTTGTTACGGGAGAGTGATTTATGTAAAAACTGGAAATGCAGACAGAGAGTACGAACTTTTAATAGATTTATAGACAGAACGAAGGCACAGATACTGGGATAGTTGGAATAAAACTAGTTATATAGAAATTTAAACAAAAAAAAAACAACTGTATATAAATAGTTGTAGATTCTACCATAAAGCTGTTTTAGCAGCACTGTTAGCAGCATTTCATCAAGATGCGTAACGTAGTTTAGGTATTTCCTCACAGCATTGTTATGCAAGCTCGTGTGAGAAATATTAATAAACAAAAATGCAAAACAATAGCCTCAGAATACTCAAAACAAAATGATAGGCCATGTAGTTGTTTTTGATATATAAAAGACATCTCAAGACACCAATTGACTCTATCTCGATGACTTCTTGTAGCAAGACTATGATAAACGTGCAGTTGAGCAAAAAATTAATGCCATGCATCTACTGATGTTCTTTCGTGACCAATCTTAGAATTAATGCCATGCATCTACTGATGTTCTTTTGTGACCAATCTAAAAATTAATGCCATGCATCTACTGATGTTCTTTCGTGACCGATCTTGTTGTTATTGTCGAGCTGAAACTGATATTTTCTTCTTGACCAATGCCAGAGTTATTGCTGTACTGGTACTGATTTCCCTTCTTTACCAATCATAGAGTTATTACTATACTGGAACTTGTGTTTCCTTCTTGACCAATCTTTATCTTATTGCTTTGTTGCTACGGATGTTTCAGCCTTAAAACATTTATTGAAAAAATGTGAATAACTGGAAGATAACAGATGTCACTTGACGCACAAACGTTTTGCTCGGAGGCTTTTAAAAATACAGCTTTACAAGCATGTCATTGCAATTATAGTAGAATTGGAAGCACAGTGGCTTCTAAACAGAATCTCCTTTGATTGAAACATAAAAAGAGAACCTCCCGTGATAAAGTATCTTGAGAAATTTATATTTATTACACTGGAGACGTAAAACCTCCTAAATAATAGTTTAATGTTGTTGTGCATCCTTCCCCCTAAAGATTTCTCAACACAAGCAAATGCAGATAATGGTCCTCAACTTATAAATCTCATATCATTCATTCTGCTATAGTCCATGAGATTTTAACGACCATGAATCATGACAGTTTATAGGAGAATCGTTTTTCAACATACGTTCAAATCTAAATATCTTATTTAGGAACTGAACTGTCTGTAAGTGTTCTAAATATATTCGAAAATCTGAGGCTCTTAAGCTGAGAAAGACATGTCCATAAACGGTAACAAAATAGATCTAGATCTAGTTTTCAAGTATAATAAATAAAAAACCCCACAACAAATAGATATCTATAAACTTGATAAGATTTACATCTTTGGTGGTCGGAAAAGGATATGGGAAAAATAGATAACTTCTTAAGTTTGTTCTTGTATCTTATTTGTTGGTGGGAGAAAATTTACAGTAATCTTACCCGTTAGGTTGAGGAAGGTGTTCCTCTCAATGTTTTTTAATGTCGGGCGTAAATGTCTCCTTGTCGCCCTAACGTTTTTCGCAGGATGTGGCAAACAACGCATTCAAGGCGGGCGCTTTGTGGGGATCTCCGACAGTAAAAAGGATGCATCACTTTCTTTTATGGCTAGCAAGTTTTTCCTACCTCAAATCTAATAAATTTCTAGCGTAGTCATACCATTTGCCAAATACTACTTGATTGAGTCGTACCAATGTAAAGGTGTTCAGCCTAGAAAATGTACACTAAATATGAATATAATGCAAATACACTTTCACCTAGATGTCAACAGAAAAAAAAATTAAAAAATCTCGGCATGAACGGCGAAATTTTCTGAGGAGACAAGCCCCTCGGTATTTGGAAACAACCGTCGATATATTCGACGAATATGGAAATACCATGTGTTAAACATAATTCAAACGAGTAGAAAAACAAAGTCTCATGTGAAAGCTTATGTACACAGAGAGGAGTGCGCATATGAATGTTCTTAGAAACATTGAAATAGATAGGTGAGTCCTACTTCGAAATACGGTAATAGGGCCAAGGCAAACTGTTTCAAGATACAAAAACTGCAAAGGCGCAACCTCAGAATAATAAGAGAAGCATTAAGATCAAACTTCATTTAAAAAGCAAAACAAAACGGAAACCAAAACGCAAAGTGAATCAATGGAAGACAGAAAAGACAAAGGTAAATCTTGATAATATGACTGTAAAAACCATAAAGCTTTTTATCCCTACATTTCACACATGATGCTCTTATCTTGGTTCGCTTTGAGTGGCAAGGCGATGGGTGCCGGGGTGGCGAGGCGATGGGTGCCGGAGTGGCAAGGCGATGGGTGCCGGGGTGGCGAGGCGATGGGTGCCGGAGTGGCAAGGCGATGGTGCCGGAGTGGAAAGGCGATGGGTGCCGGGGTGGCGAGGCGATGGGTGCCGGAGTGGCAAGGCGATGGGTGCCGGGGTGGCGAGGCGATGGGTGCCGGAGTGGCAAGGCGATGGGTGCCGGGGTGGCGAGGCGATGGGTGCCGGAGTGGCAAGGCGATGGTGCCGGAGTGGCGAGGCGATGGGTGCCGGAGTGGCAAGGCGATGGGTGCCGGAGTGGCAAGGCGATGGTGCCGGAGTGGCAAGGCGATGGTGCCGGAGTGGCAAGGCGATGGGTGCCGGAGTGGCAAGGCGATGGTGCCGGAGTGGCAAGGCGATGGGTGCCGGAGTGGCAAGGCGATGGTGCCGGAGTGGCAAGGCGATGGTGCCGGAGTGGCAAGGCGATGGTGGCGGAGTGGCAAGGCGATGGTGCCGGTGTGGCAAAGCGATTGGTGCCGGATTGGCAAGGCGATGGTGCCGGAGTGGCAAGGCGATGGGTGCCGGAGTGGCAAGGCGATGGTGCCGGAGTGGCAAGGCGATGGTGCCGGAGTGGCAAGGCGATGGGTGCCGGAGTGGCGAGGCGATGGGTGCCGGAGCATCGCTAATTCGGTGGTTCTAATCCCACCAATTCAAGCATTTTAGGTCATTTTCACTTAAAACCTTATCGCAACCACTGCTGAGCACTACCTAAAATTCTAGCTCTTATAATTCTTACTCATAATTAACCCAGTGATTTGTTCTTTAGATCTAGTAGTAGTAGTAGTAGTAGTAGTAGTAGTAGTAGTAGTAGTAGTAGTAGTAGTAGTAGTAGTAGTAGTAGTAGTAGTAGTGTATTGATATTGATGCTTGACTGAATAACTCCGGTCTGTTTCATATTATATTGATGGAGTTGTTCTCCTTGAAAGAAATGGCTGATCAGGCTTCGATCTTTTGTGTTGGCTTTCTGAATGTGTGCGGGTGTGAACTATAACTAAGCTAGCCCATGATGTGGAAGCAGATTCATTTCCTGCCAGTCTGTAGATGCAATAGGATGAATTAGATCTATGTCTACCCTTAAGTTTACACAGTGAAGGCAGATCTATAACATACGACCAAGCCGGTCGAGCCTAGAGATGGATCTAAAAACCATTCATGACGAAGATGTATGTTTTCTGGTCGGCTATGCCGATCACATTGGCCTATCTAGATCTAGACAAATTTATTGTAGATTTGGATTTCGTTCCTAACTGAAGTGCTTGCTGTTTTACTAAATAGAATCTAGTGACTGACTGTCGATCTTATCAGCTTTTGTCATTCCCATTCAGTTGGATCACAGTAGACCTACCGGGTCATCGTCAGGATGCCGTTACCACAGTGTTCAGAATTGAACTCTCACGAAGACGAGAATGTAAGACAGAACTGGAAAAGGTCAATTCATAAATTCGACAATATGTTTGAAGCTATGGACTTTACTCGTCCATCAAGAAAAAAAAGGCAATTCTTGTACACTATGCAGATGGAGAAGTAACTGAAGTGGTGCAGACTTTAGAGCTATGTAAAGGTGATAATGAAGAAAATTGTTTTGATAATCTTTGCGACGGATTAGATTCCTATTTTCAACCAATGGTCAATAAACGAATGCTAGTATTCAAATTTGGATCCGCAACACAGTCTAAGAATGAGAATTCAGAAGACTATGTCATTCGATAGAGAAATTTGGCCAAGAAATGTGAGTTCCATGATAAGAAAGACGAAATCACAAATCAACTAATTTTCACCATGAGAAATTGAAAATCTTCACCGAATGTTGCTGGAAGAGAAATTCACCCTAGTCAAAATCATCGAAAGTGCAAAGGTGATGACACTTGTTGACAGAGACTTGTAGGCACTTCAAAATCCCCGTTTAAATACTTCTACAGATCATGTTATGCAGGCGTTGAACAGCAGCCAAAGCACTTTAATCGTTCACAGCACCAGAAACAGCCTGACTCCAGAGAGGATGGCAGACCTAATGCTTCTCAATGCCATCGATGTGAAACTTTAGACACACCGGTCAAAGCTCATCGTGCCTAGCCCGTAGCAAAACATGCTGAGAATGCAATTTGCCGGACCATTTCGCCATGTTCTGCCGAACAGAGACACCTGGCGCAGCGCAGCGCCCACCTACAATGATCATCAGACTGGGAACCCAGGCCAAGACCAACGGAGAAATCCCGACACTCGCACAAGGAGACGCGATCACACGATTCAAGAGGACAGTATCAATCACGACAGAGGAGAACAATCAATTCACCTATTTTCGCTCGGGGAAAACAGCAAATCTCCCGGAATGTTTATGTGTTGATTTAATAGCAATCAAGAATTGAACGTGAAAATGTGTATTGGCAATTAAGCTCTTTCCGTACGTGTCTAAGAAACCATTAGAATTTTTGGGAAAGTTTGAATATCTGCTTGGTCTCAATTGTTTGAGTTGTCAGGTACCAGCTGAAATGTATGTTCTTGATTCAGAAGAATCAACACCCACCTTATTAGGAAGAGAAACAGCAGAAAAATTAAAAGTCATTGTTTTCACTACGCAGGTCACTGAAACCTCTAATGATGAGTCCAGTTTTACGATAAAATCTATTGAACAAGAAATTTATGATAAGTATTCAGATGTGTTTAAGAAGTAGGTTTGCTAAAAGATTTCAAATTGAAATAACATGTCAATGAAAATGTCGCTCCAGTCGCTTAAGATATGTACAGGATTCCTTACTCCTTAGTCGACAAAGTTATTGCAAAACTACAGGAACTGGAAGACAATGATATCATTGAGGCTGTCAACAAACAGTCTAAATGGGCGTCCCTACTTGCAGTTTGCCAAAAAAAGAGAGTCCTATTAGTGGCAGACATGCGCAAGGCAAATGTTGCTTTTCAAAAACCCCCTGTCCCGACAGTGGAAGAAAGTATGTCCAAGCTTAACGAGGCGACGTGTTTCTCTAAGTTGGATCGGAAGGCAACATTCCATCAGATCGAACTTGAAGAAGGTATCTCAAGGGAGATAAACACATTCACAACACCAAATGGGTTGGTAGGACATAAAAGACTAAGCATGGGTGTCTTTTCTGCACCAGAAAAATATTGCAATGTGGTTTTACAAATTTTTTCATGACCTACCAGGGTATGTGAGTATGTTTGTTGATATTTGTGTTCATGCTAAAACTGAAAGAGGGCATGATGAAAATATGCTGAAAGCAATGGAAAGGTTAAGGGAAAAGAATCTCACGTTGAATAAAAACAAATGACAATTCAAACTCAAAAGCATTGAATTCATGGGGCATGAGATCTCTGAGAAAGGGAATGACCCTAAAAGAGCATATCAAAGCTCTAGAGCAATCAGAAAAACCTAGAAATGTTAGTGAAGTAAGGCATATCCTTGGTCTTGCGAATTACAGTGCAAGATACATTCATAATTTCGCAACCAATGCTGAACCACTCAGAAACTTGATACGAGCAAAATATGCTTTTGAATGGGGTGCAGAATAAGAGGAAAGTTTAAGAACACTAAAACCGTGTATGACATCAAACACAGTTTTAGGTCATTTCTCACTGATAAAACAGAGCTAGTCTCTAACGCATCTCATGTTGGTTTATGTGAAGTGTTGGTGCAAACCGAAAATGGGGAAAAGAGCTGTTAGTTATGCTGCCAGGACTCTAAGTGAGGTTGAGAAAAGGAACTCTACAACCGAAAAAGAAGCTTTAGGGGTTGTTTGGACATGTGAAAAATTTAGACTTTTCTTGATTGGATTGTTTATCGAGTGGTCCATCTTTTGATTGTTATCTCTGTCTTTCTTATCTCTACGTATACCTC
Organism: Elysia crispata; assembly: GCA_033675545.1. NCBI lineage: Eukaryota > Metazoa > Mollusca > Gastropoda > Plakobranchidae > Elysia > Elysia crispata. Next base: position 116,004 of record JAWDGP010005611.1, read on the forward strand.
TGTACTCTCTTTTCCACTGTACCTTCCAGTTATCTACCACTACTCTCTCTCTCTCTCGCACTCTATGTCTCTCTCATGATATATATATATATATATATATATATATATATATATATATATATATATATATATATATTTATATATATTTCAGTTTTACGCCCTCGCCCATGATTTTTTTTTCATTTGCATTTCTTTTTGAACGTATGTGCTCATCATGCTAAAAAGGTTTTTCTTTGTCTTTGCTTTTCTTAGTCCGTTCCATATTCTTTGATCTGAAAATTGTTTGTAGAACTAAGCGTGTATGTTCCTCTGCTACTATTGTTTCTTCAGTTCATACTCTTTCCTTTATACTGAAAGTTGTTTGTAGAACTAAGCGTGTATGTTCCTCTGCTACTATTGTTTCTTCAGTTCATACTCTTTCCTTTATACTGAAAGTTGTTTGTAGAACTAAGCGTGTATATTCCTCTGCTACTATTGTTTCTTCAGTTCATACTCTTTCCTTTATACTGAAAGTTGTTTGTAGAACTAAGCGTGTATATTCCTCTACTACTATTGTTTCTTCAGTTCATACTCTTTCCTTTATACTGAAAGTTTCTAGCATTTTGTTTGAAATCTGTTTGGTGTGTATTTATGTCTTTTGTAACAATAAGATGTGTATATTGTATTTTTAACCATAATTATAAAAAAGGCTCTTTGAGGCCCACAGACCCCTCATACCCGGTAAGACTGATGACATAACTTTTTGATCGCTTCATTTTTTTCCAAACAGATTTAGTTTTTGTCTGCTTTAAGTCTTAACTTTCTTCATAGTTTTCTGGTTTTGAAATTTCTCCTCTCTGTCTCAGCAGGAGTTTACCACGTATGTAACACTTTAAGTTTTAACTTTCTTCATAGTTTTTTGGTTTTGAAATTTCTCCTCTCTGTCTCAGCAGTTTACCACGTATGTAACACTTTTTCAGTTTCCAATGATTCAGATAAAGCTGTTAGATCCCTCTTCTTTTTTCTTTGTTATTTTCTTGAATGTTCTTTTTTATTTAGAGGATAGGGACATTGTCTCCTGTTTTTAATTATTTACTAGATTATATTTCATAGGGACATTGTCTCCTATTTTTAATTGTTTACTAGACTATATTTGATAAGGACAATGTCTCCTTTTTTAATTGTTTACTAGATTATATTTTATATGGACAATGTCTTCTTTTTTAATTGTCTACTAGATTATATTTGATAGGGACAATGTCTCGTTTTTTCAATTGTTTATCAGATTATATTTGATAGGGACAATGTCTCCTTTCTTTAATTGTTTACTAGATTATATTTGATAGGGACAATGTCTCCTGTTTTAATTGTTTATTAGATTATATTTGATATTTGATAGGGACAATGTCTCCTTTTTTTAATTGTTTACTAGATTATTTTTGATTAACGTATCTTGTTTTGTTCTGATGAGTTCTTTTCTAAATCTGTTTTTCCTCTTGTTCTTATTTTGTATATCAATAGCGACTGTGGCACTCGGTGCCTAAGGTCTCCAGTCTTTTCTCTTTGTCTGCATCTTCTGCAATAGAGTTGGGTTTTTTTCTCGGACTGTGTTATCTTTGTTGCGGTTTCCTTTTTCTTTATCTTCTTCTTTTCTTGCGATTGGGACGATAACTGTGTTCTTTGTCATTTCTAATATTTGTCTTCTCCTTTTTTCTTCCAACTTCTGTTTGTCCGTTGTTCTTTCATACCTCTTTTGTCTTGCCAGCTCTTCTGTTACTTCTCTTCTTTTTATATTCTGACAGTCTTTGAGTGCAACCACATAGGTTTTTGGTTGAGCTGTGCTCTGTACTTCGTTTTTCTCCAACATACTCCTATATTTTTAATCTCTTCCCCTTATTTTGTACACTTTGAGGGCCAGTGTCCTGTGTTGCTATACCAGTAGCATTGCTGTCGTTAGTTCCTAACTGAAACAAACCACAGCTTTTCTGTGACATTCTCTCTGTGTTTAAAGTTGATCATAAAATGAGGTTCGTTTTTTGGAACGGTGTACGGAACAGTAACATCAATCCGACTGTTTTCCTGATTGAAACAAACCACAGCATTTCTGTGACATTCTCTTTGTGTTTAAAGTTGATCATATAATGAGGTTCGTTTTTTTGGAACGATGTACGGAACAGTAACATCAATCCGACTGTTTTCCTGATTGAAACAAATCACAGCATTTCTGTGACATTCTCTTTGTGTTTAAAGTTGATCATATAATGAGGTTCGTTTTTTGGAACGATGTACGGAACAGTAACATCAATCCGACTGTTTTCCTGATTGAAACAAACCACAGCATTTCTGTGACATTCTCTTTGTGTTTAAAGTTGATCATATAATGAGGTTCGTTTTTTGGAACGATGTACGGAACAGTAACATCAATCCGACTGTTTTCCTGATTGAAACAAACCACAGCTTTTCTGAGACATTCTCTTTGTGTTTAAAGTTGATCATAAAATGAGGTTCAGTCACATCGACCCGGCTGTTTTCCACCCAGATCCTGATCTACACAAAGCGACCAAACCATGGACACCGCCTTGCTCTTTCAGTCCTCACACCTGGCGCCGGGAAACGTTGACAAGTCGAAAATGTTTTCGGGCATGGACCATTCTAAAACGTACGCCGAGCACCGGCCCAGATACACTGACGAGCTGTTTAAGACGATCGCTGACTACTGCAAGGAGACAAACCCTGACCTCAACCTGGCCGTGGATGTTGGGTGTGGACCTGGCATGAGTACCATCGGGTTTGCTCAGTATTTAAAAAAAGTGAGATGGTTTCCATACACACTGATCTCTGTATTAATTGTTATAAACCAGTTGAACAGCTCTTTTTTTCTTCATTACTTTGCACTAAGTAGAAGGCGGTAAGATGCGCAGTCAAGTAAGGCACAAAAGATCCGGGGATACGATCAATAGATTCCAAACATCTCGAAAAGTTATCACTAAATTAGACAAAAAATAAAGTTACAGACATTAAATTGTAAACAAAGTATAGTTTACTGAAACTTAAAGGCACTAATTCTCAGACCAAATGTGTACAAGAGCAATTTACTTTCATTGCAAGGTCTGGACTACCTTAAGCCATAATTTTGTGCCGTGATAACAAAGCTTGATAGTGAAGTTTTATACATGCAAAAAAAAAAAAAAAATAAACTCTGCTTCACACTTTTTAAATGCTCTATTTTTGCACTGAAAAGGTTGCGGATCAATGTCAAACTCAACGGGCACACCGGGTTCAATCCATTCGATTACACATTTGTTTGTGATCTTGTCTTTCCAGTACAAGCAGTTCATTGTCGTCGGTGTGCTGGTGGAACTCCCGGGAAGTAGGAAGGCTAGGGAATCCCCCTCTGTAGTCGTCACGGTGCTGAAAACCACGGAAACCCCTGCCGGTGCCTCGAAACGTGATGGGAGTTCCTCGGGCCCGCCCCCGCGCCGGCTGCGACCGATGACTGGCAAGCTCCGCTGCTAGGCGAATGTTCCGTAGCGATCTGTCAGTAAAAGCTCCTGTGTTGTTTTCGAAGGAGCGGAATATTCTCGATGTCTCATCATCGAACGTAGATTTTACGACTAAATTGGCATACTCCGCCTGTAGGAAGTTTACTTGTGCTGAAAATATCGTAAACAGTTTTTGTATTTCATCTTTCTGTAAAGTTATTGTTTGTTCATCTTCTCGTTCAGGTTGTAACGAGGCAATAGCTTTAAGGCCAGTCTCAGCGTACCTGGCGCATTTACTTACTACGCCAAGCGTAGCTTTGCTGTCTTTCCCGATTCCTTTAGCCGAATCGTTTACTTTATATTTCTTTGGTATAGATACCCTAGCAAGAGAATCCCTTACGTGGTCGAACTCTCTTTGTATATCTGCGCCACTGGAAGCCCCTACCGTGTTATCATAGGGGGATGTAGCTAGCAACTATGCTAGATCATTTGGTGTTACCCCAGCATCGCTCGCTGTGTTGTCGGGTCCACCATTGTTTTCGGTGGTGTTTTGGTTAGATCTAGACCTAGACGATTGAATTTCTAGTTCAATATTGCTTACTCTGACAGCCAAGCAAAGTACTGAGTCATTGATGGAATCCAACTTGTTCAGAATACCTTCTAGATCACTCCTACTAGATTCTAGCTAAAACTTTTGTCTCATACGATGATTGATTCCTTTAGAAAATTTATATCAAGCGAGATCGTGGCTACCGCTGGACATTGCAGCAAGAAATCATAGACCGCACTTATCCTTTGGCTAAGTGCGCAACAAGAATTAGTGCGACACACTGCCTGACCAAAAATTTTTGCATGTGTAAAAGGTTTCCAATGAATCTCATATTAGAAAATAATCAGGCGATCCATTACGAGTGATCAGATCTATATCCCAAGTCTATGGATTTTGCATGTGTAAAAGGTTTCCAATGAGTCTGATATCAGAAAATCGTCAGGCGACCCATTATGAGTGATCAGATCTATATCCCAAGTCTATGGTTTTTGCTAGTGTAAAAGGTTTCCAATGAGTCTGATATCAGAAAATCGTCAGGCGACCCATTATGAGTGATCAGATCTATATCCCAAGTCTATGGTTTTTGCATGTGTAAAAGGTTTCCAATGAGTCTAATATTAGAAAATCGTCAGGCGACCCATTAGCGTCTGGTTGTTCTCGTGAGGATTATCTTCCAGGTTCTGGCTGGTGTTCTCGTGAGGATTATCTTCCAGGTTCTGGCTGGTGTTCTCGTGAGGATTATCTTCCAGGTTCTGGCTGGTGTTCTCGTGAGGATTATCTTCCAGGTTCTGGCTGGTGTTCTCGTGAGGATTATCTTCCAGGTTCTGGCTGGTGTTCTCGTGAGGATTATCTTCTAGATTCTTTATAGAGTTCTCTCTAGGGTTTCCTGCACTGTTCTCTGCTGGCACTGTTATGTCTATGTCATGTTCAATAGTGTTCAATCCTCCATACTCTACGGTTCTTTTAGGCAATAAAACAGGTTGCTCAGACTACAAGCAGCCTTACCACTACTACTACTACTACTACTACTACTACTACTACTACTACTACTACTACTACTACTACTACTACTACTACTACTACTACTACTACTACTACAACTACTACTACTACTACAACTACTACTACAACTACTACTACTACTACTACTACTACTACTACTACTACTACTACTACTACTACTACTACTACTACTACCTCTAGGACACAACCACCACCACTACTACTACCACTACTACTACTACTACTACTACTACTACTACTACTACTACTACTACTACTACTACGACTACTACGACTACAACGAATACTACGACTACTACGACTACTACAAATACTATTTCTACTACTTCAAATACTACTACTACTACTACTACTACTACTACTACTACTACTACTACTACTACTACTACTACTACTTCCACTACTACCTCTACTACTACTACTACTACTACTACTACTACTACTACTACTACTACTACTACTACTACTACTACTACTACTACTACCACTACTACCACTACTACTACTACAACTACTACTACTACTACAACTACTACTACTGCTAATACTACTACTGCTACTACTACTACTACTACGACCACTACTACTACTACTAATACTACTTATACTACTTATATTACTACTACTGCTACTAGTACTACTACTACTACTACTACTACTACTACTACTACTACTACTACTACTACTACTACTACTACTACTACTACTACTACTACTACTACTACTACTACTACTACTACTACTACTACTACGACTACTACTACTACTACGACTACTACGACTACTACTAATACTACTTCTACTAAAACAATGTATTATGAGACTGATTTTTATAATGAAAAGTCTGATTTACCAATGGCTTTCTTTAGATTTATCCTCCACTTGTTACGATTCAGGTTTTACAAGCTACCCATAATCAAAGATTTGAAAGACCTAGTTCAATAAAGCAGGGCGCTGAGTTTAAAAATCGCATATATATATATATATATATATATATATATATATATATATATATATATATATAAATATACATATACATATAAATTATGTATTTTTTTTTACGTGTTCTAACTATCTGTCTTTCTTCCACTTTTTTTCTATCTCGCAACCTAATAATATGTTTTTCTGTGATTCACTGTCGAAGTATCTATGTTACTCTCTGCCACCATCTCTTTTTATCCTAATTTCTATCCTAGGTCTCTCTCTCTCGCCCTTTCTCTCTCTCTCTCTCTCTCTCTCTCTCTCTCTCTCTCTCTCTCTCTCTCTCTCTCTTCCTATCTCTTTGTCTTTCTTTCTCTTTTACTTCTTTGTGACAACTCTTTCTTAATCCAGATATAAAGATATTTTAAGGAAAGGCAGGTTTTCAATTTCTCTTTTTAATTCATTATTAAATGTTGCCACCATTATTTTTTTACATCCTAATCACCAACTTTGTTTAACATATCCCTAAATAATCTATATTA
>JAWDGP010005611.1:127500-142500 GCA_033675545.1 Elysia crispata
CGAAGTTTGAACACAATATAGCATGCAGATATGGTTTGAGTATTGGACTATCTGTTTATGGTGAAATTTCCTGAAGTTTGAACACAATATAGCATGCAGATATGGTTTGAATCTCGTACTATCTGTATATGGTGAAATTCCCTGAAGTTTGAACACAATATAGCATGCAGATTTGGTTTGAATCTCTGACTATCTGTATAAGGTGAAATTTCCTGAAGTTTGAACACAATATAGCATGCAGATTTGGTTTGAATCTCTGACTATCTGTATAAGGTGAAATTTCCTGAAGTTTGAACACAATATAGCATGCAGATTTGGTTTGAATCTCTGACTATCCGTATAAGGTGAAATTTCCTGAAGTTTGAACACAATATAGCAGGCAGATTTGGTTTGAATCTCTGACTATCTGTATAAGGTGAAATTTCCTGAAGTTTGAACACAATATAGCATGCAGATATGGCTTGAATCTTTGACTGACTATTCGCAATGCTTTTACTGTTATTTTGGCCTAATCCGTACAAATGGCTTTAGCTCATACCTTGGGTTTTTTTTTTATTTTCTCTTCTTTTCTTGGTTTGTGTTCTTCTCTTTTCTCAGTTTATTGTCAAAATTCACTTTCAGCTTCATCGAGTGTTATTAATTGGTATGGATTCGCTTTCAGACATTGCTTGTTTTTCCTTCCTTTCCCTTTTCTTTTCTCTATTCTCTAATCCAAGATCGAAAAATGACTATTTAGAAAATGGTAAAAGAAAATAAATCAGTGCCTAATAAAATATATATTATATACATTATTTCTCGATTTTTGGCCATTTTCCTCCATTTCCCGTCTGTTACATTTCCTTCAGAAAATTCTTTCTTTCCCTTCATTGATCTTGTTTGGTTTACTCTCTAATACAAACCAGTCGAGAGAGTAAAGAACTAAAGAGAGTTAAACATAATGGTAAAGTTCATGTTGTTAATCTCAGTAAAATTCTTTCTCAATATGACATTTTTATGGGGGCGGGGGCTGTCAGTTTTACCCCCTCGCCCATCATTTTTTTTTCATTTACTTTTTGAACGTATTTGCTCATCATGCTAAAAAGGTTCTTCTTTGTCTTTGCTTTTCTTAGTCCGTTCCATATTCTTTGATCTGAAAATTGTTTGTAGAACTAAGGGTGTATGTTCCTCTGCTACTATTGTTTGTTCAGTTCATACTCTGTCCTTTATACTGAAAGTTGTTTGTAGAACTAAGCGTGTATATTCCTCTGCTACTATTGTTTCTCCAGTACATACTCTTTCCTTTACACTGAAAAATGTTAGCATTTTGTTTGAAATCTGTTTGGTGTCTGTTTCTGTCTTTTGTAACAATAAGATGTGTGTATTGTATTTTCAACCATAATTATAAAAAAGGCTCTTTGAGGCCCACACACCCCACATACCCGGTAAGACTGGTGACATAACTTTTTGATCGCTTCATTTTTTTCCCACAACAAGTTTAGTTTTCTTCCTTTTTAAGTGTTCACTTTCTTCATAGATTTCTGGTTTTGAAGTTTCTCCTCTCTGTCTCAGCAGGAGATTACCACGTAGGTAACACTATTTAGACCCATCTTCTCTTTTCTTTTGTTATTTTTTTGAATGTTCTCTTTTTGTTTATTCAGAGGATAGATACAATGCCTCTTTATTTAGTTGTTTACTAGATTATATTTGATAGGGACAATGTATCCTTTTTTAATTGTTTACTAGATTATATTTGATAGGGACAATGTATCCTTTTTTAATTGTTTACTAGATTATATTTGATAGGGACAATGTATCCTTTTTTAATTGTTTACTAGATTATATTTGATATGCACAGTTTCTCCTTATTTAATTGTTTACTAGATTATATTTTATAGGGACAATGACTCCTTTCTTTAATTGTTTACTAGATTATATTTGATAGGGACAATTTATCCTTGTTTTAATTGTTTACTAGATTATATTTGATATGCACAGTTTCTCCTTATTTAATTGTTTACTAGATTATATTTTATAGGGACAATGTCTCCTTTCTTTAATTGTTTACTAGATTATATTTGATAGGGACAATGTATCCTTTCTTTAATTGTTTACTAGATTATAATTATTTGATAGAGACAATGTTTCCTTTTTTAATTGTTTACTCGATTAGATTTGATAGGTACAATGTCTCCTTCTTTTAATTGTTTACTAGATTATATTTGATAGAGACAATGTTTCCTTTTTTAATTGTTTACTCGATTAGATTTGATAGATACAATGTTTCCTTTTTTAATTTTTTATTAGATTATATTTGATAGGGACAATGTCTCCTTTTTTAATTGTTTACTAGATTATATTTGATAGGTACAATGTCTCCTTCTTTTAATTGTTTACTAGATTATATTTGATATTTGATAGGGACAATGTCTTCTTTTTATATATCTACTATATTCTATTTGATTAACGTATCTTGTTTTGTTCTGGTGAGTTTTTTTCTAAATCTGTTTTTCCTCTTGTTCTTTTTTTGTATATCAGTAGTGACTGTGGCACTCGGTTCCTAAGGTCTCCAGTCTATCCTCTTTGTCTGCATCTTCTGTAATAGAGTTGGGTTTTTTCTCGGACTGTGTTATCTTTGTTGCGGTTTCCTTTCCCTTTATCCTCTACTTTTCTTGCGATTGGGACGATAACTGTGTTCTCTGTGCTTTCTACTATTTGTCTCTCCTTTTTTCTTCTAACTTTTGTTTGTGTTTTATCCGTTGTTCTTTCATACCTCCTGTGTCTTGCCAGCTCGTCTGTTACTTCTCTTTTTTATATTCTGACAGCCTGTGAGTGCAATCACATATCTTTTTGGTTGAGCTGTGCTCTGTACTTCTCTTTTCCCCAACATATTTTCCATGTTTTTTATCTCTTCCCCTTATTTTGTACACTTTGAGGGCCAGTGTCCTGTGTTGCTATACCAGTAGCATTGCCGTCGTTTGTTCCTGATTGAAACAAACCACAACATTTCTGAGACATTCTTTTTGTGTTAAAAGTCGATCATATAATGAGGTTCGTTTTTTGAAACGGTGTACGGAACAATCACAACGATCCGGCTGTTCTCCACCCAGATCCTGATCTACACAAAGCGACCAAACCATGGACACCGCCTTGCTCTTTCAGTCCTCACACCTGGTGCCGGGAAATGTTGACAAGTCGAAAATGTTTTTGGGCATGGACCATTCTAAGGTCTACGTCGAGCACCGGCCCAGATACACTGACGAGCTGTTTAAGACAATCGCTGACTACTGCAAGGAGACCAACCCTGACCTTAACCTGGCCGTGGATGTTGGGTGTGGACCTGGCACGAGTACTATCGGGCTTGCTAAGTATTTCCAAAAAGTGAGGTGGTTTCCATACACACTGATCTTTGTATTAGTTGTTATAAACCAGTTGAAAAGCGTTTCTTCTCCATCACTTTGCACTAAGTAGAAGGCGGTAAGATGCGCAGTCAAGCAAGACACAAAAGATCCGGGGATACGATCAATAGATTCAGAATATCTATTAATATTATCACTAAATTCGACCATAAAAAAGTTACAGACATTAAATTATAAACAAAGTATAGTTCACTGAAAGTTAAAGGTACTGATTCTCACACCAAAGGTGTATAAGATCAATTTAATATCCTTTTATGGTCAGGATTATCTTAAGCCACAATTTTGTGTCGTGAAAACAATAAATCTTTATATTGAAGTTTTATACATACAAAAAAAAAATAATGAAATACACTAGATTTTATTTTCAATCTTCCTCATCCGTTTTTTTTTCTAAAATATATCATAGTATATTGCTGTCGACATTTGAAAACAAGAATGTTAATTTACACGCTGTAACTCTGAGTCACATAGTATCTATAGGTAACTAAAAATCATTACATCTTCGACTAATAGATCAGGAGATTTAAAGGTTATTATGCGGACATCTTTATATTGGAAGAAACTCTTCTTTCCCCATGATGCTAAAACGATAATTATAATAATGATAACAATAATAATAATAATAATAATAATAATAATAATAATAATAATAATAACAACAACAACAACAACAACAACAACAACAACAACATAAATAACAATAATTATAGTAGTAGTTACAATTATATAATATTAGTTATAATTATATAATAATAGACATAATTATATTATAATAGTTACAATTACATCATAATAGTTACAATTGTGAAATAATAGTTATAATTATATAATAATAGTGATAAATAAATAATGATAGTTATTATTATATAACAACGGTATTTCCTTTTATCTAGGTTATCGGTATTGACATCAGTGAGACCCAGATCGCATGCGCACCAAAAGACATCCCAAACTGCGAGTTCAAGGTCGGCTACTCTGACAAACTTCCGTTTATCGAGGCGGGAACTGTGGACCTCTTCTGCTGCGGGTCATCCTTTCACTGGTTGCCACAGAAAGAGTAAGTCACGACCTCTGCTTCTAGCTCTCGCTGTTTAAAAATCTAACTTTAATCTGTACGTAGCATAATTATTAACATTTTAGAACATGCTACCACCTAATTTCGCTACGCTTGCTGCTCCACATGCGCCTATCATATCAAAAAATTGTATAATCAGAAGCGTAGAAATGTTTTTGTTGCCCAGAAAGTAGTGCTATAGACATCGATATAATGTACCCACATAACTATTGACTGAAATAAGCTAACTTCTTTACCAGCTTCGACCAAATTTGGTCAGGGCTAGAGCTAGCAAATTAGGACCTGAATGTTATTTCTTGACCCCGTGACTCAAACCTTCCATGTGTCGTCGCTGTGGGTAGAAGGGCGAGAGTTCTGTTAAAGGGCCAGAAGTTGTGACAATCTTCGATTAGATTAGATTTAACTTGACAATGAAAGGCAGCCACTTTTTATGTAAGAAAGGACTTTGATATCAACCTGAAGACATATTCATGAAAACAATTTTTCTCTTTGTAGAACTTTAGCCGAGGCTGACAGAGTTCTGAAGCCTGGAGGAACTATCGCTATATTTGGATATGACTTTCCCTGTTGTGACATTCCGGAAGTTGAAGCTTGCCTCCAGAGCGTAAGCTACTTTGCTAATTAATGCAGAAAATTCAAGGATGTAATTAGAGAATTCATATGATAGAACTTTATTCACCGAAAAAAATTCAAAACAAAATTTAGTTTACAGCAGAAGAGTATCGATGCCTGGTGTGCAAGAATTGCAGGAAGCTTCTGGTAGGGAAAAGATAAGAGACATGACTTTGGGAAGTCGACTACATGTTTCTATCCACATTTTCTGATAATTGAAACCTGAAACTCGCAGCGGAGTTCAATGTAAATTTTCCAAAACACCAATTAAAAGAAAGATGAAAAATGCAGATTTCAGCTCCGAAACTTAACTTACAAAACAGTTTCAAGAAGTAAAACCACCTGATAGACGCCATGGAAATCAAGGCAGGAAATGAATGATTGAAAGTACTGAGTTGTAGCGAATGTTAATAAACTGAAGCTGACACTGGCTGAACCAAGTCATGGGGTTTGTATGAGTTCCGAGATATTTGTACATAATGTAGCTGTAAGTGACTTGGGAAAGTTCAATAGTGAGGCTTGCTTGAAAACTAGATGGTTTTATGCTTAGCCTCGAAAATTGATGATATGATGGCTACATACGACAATTCATGATTCGATGAATGATAAACTTCACGATTTGATGGCCAGCTAAGAAACTTGATTCTTTGATGGCTAAATTCGAACCTTGATAATTAATGATTACCTTTGTTCGTCTTTATTAGCCCGAAGTAAAAGCTTTGACTATTTAAACGAGTCAACTCCCGTTTGAGATCAGTAGAGCGTTTTCTTGTTTTGGATAACTTCGAACCTTGATAATTAATGATTACCTTTATTTGTTTTTATTAGCCCGAAGAAAAAGCTTTGACTATTTAAACGAGTCAACTCCAGTTTGAGATCAGTAGAGTGTTTTCTTGTTTTGGATAACTTCGAATCTTGATAATTAATGATTACCTTTATTTGTCTTTATTAGCCCGAAGAAAAAGCTTTGACTTTTTAAACGAGTCAACTCCAGTTTGAGATCAGTAGAGCGTTTTCTTGTTTTGGATAACTTCGAACCTTGATAATTAATGATTACCTTTATTTGTTTTTATTAGCCCGAAGAAAAAGCTTTGACTATTTAAACGAGTCAACTCCAGTTTGAGATCAGTAGAGTGTTTTCTTGTTTTGGATAACTTCGAATCTTGATAATTAATGATTACCTTTATTTGTCTTTATTAGCCCGAAGAAAAAGCTTTGACTTTTTAAACGAGTCAACTCCAGTTTGAGATCAGTAGAGCGTTTTCTTGTTTTGGATAACTTCGAACCTTGATAATTAATGATTACCTTTATTTGTCTTTATTAGCCCGAAGAAAAAGCTTTGACTATTTAAACGAGTCAACTCCCGTTTGAGATCAGTAGAGAAGCGTAGCTTAAACTGAAAGCTCTCCAGTTTTGTTCCTCCTGTTGTCTTTTTGTTTTGTGTTTTGTTTTGGTTTCAGTTGTTTTAATTTTTTGTTGTTGTTTAGGGATAGGGGTGGTGGGGGGGGGTGCTTTGTTTGAACATTTTTTACCGTTAGTATCAAATAAGCAGACTTCGTCTCTAGATTAAGACCTTCAGTTCCTTTTTATGATAACACTTAACACATTTTTATATGTTCTTTTCTTTATTGTATTTATATTTATATTCATATTTTTTATTATTTGGACATCAAATGTTTTTTCCATCATAGTTTCGCAGCTTAAAATATCATTAATTTGTAATCCTTAAGCTTGTGTGAGATAATAAATTGTGTATTATAATGTCTGTAATCATGTATTTGATGCTTTTCGCATTGGATTCTCTTTAGATCTGGACTCGTATTTTCTCGTTCGCTCCTAAGGAAGCAGCTCCGGCGTTGGAGAGATTCAGAGGACTGGAGTTACCTTACCCTGGCTTGATACGGTCAGATACGGAGGCTGGTGGTCATTCTTTCTCTCTCCTGTCTCTCTCCCTCTCCCTTTCTATAAGTCTATTTCTCTCTATCCTAATCTCTTTATGCCTATCTTCGCCTCGGTCTAACTTCCTGTATTTTACTTTTTCTCTTATTTCTTCTTCCTTCCTGTCTTATATTTATCTTCTCTTTAACATAAGATGACTTATCCAGCTAAATGAAATCTGGGTGAAAAGCTCTTTTCAGCTCTAAATACAACTCAGTAAGTAAGTTTTCCGGGAACTGTTTTGTGTGATTTAGGTCCCTTTTCAATTGTACTTCCTATTAGGTTTTTCTATAATTAAGCACGAAAAAAAAATATTTTCGAAGTCTTGAAGAGCAAAGCACACTGACAAAATATTCTTTTTTCTTTCTGCTTCCCAGAAATGACGAGATGAAGCTCCAGATGAACTACACTGTTGAGCAAAATATCGAGTTTCTGAGGTCCACACGCTCAGCACGTGCCTACATGGAGGCCCATCCAACCCAAGACTTTTTGGGCGATATTGCTGAAGAGTAAGTTCAATCTGAAACGTTCCGTTTGTGGTTGACTGGGCTATCAATTAGTCAGTTTACATAACAACAATCAATAAACAGAACAATAAATCAATCAATCGCTTAAAACTTTAATAAGTAAAATAAATCAATTACTTCATCATGTAATTAGTGAATCAATCAACCAATCAATCAATTATTCAGCCAAAAAGACAATTAGTCAATCAAGCAATCATTTATCTGAGAGAATCACAGCCTCGTTTTTTTGAAGCTGCCGTACGGAATTAAATCTGCTTTAAAACTGGGTTGCTTTCTTTATAGAAATCAAAGTTGAGTTAATGTCTTTACTTAAAGAAAAAATAAAGCGTTTTTTTCTGGGCGCTCAAGTGTGTGAGACAATAAAATGTCACTTTCTTTTACATGGTTCTTTCGCTTGTCATGTTTTTATTTTAAATGTAGTCACGGTAATTCATTTTGTGAAAATCTAAATCATTTGATTGATTCTGTTAAACCTCAATTGTCGTGCATGATTGCAGGTACAAATATATTGACAGCTAGGAAATCCCCCAAGGTATTTCTTATTTACTAAATTTTTGCGGGCATTCTTAGCTGTCTATAGAATTTAAAGAACAATTTTTCAATAGATTAGAAAAGTACAGAAATAGCTGATTTCCCATATTACTCCGTGTCTTTTTAACAAACTTTTTCAGATCATATGCTGATACGTTAATCGCAATATGTCCTAATAATAAGCATCTATAAAGGTATGATTCCTTGATTGGGTTATCCTAGATTCCACCCTCATTAGGTCCTATAATTTTTTTTTTATTTTTTTTTTTTTTCTAGACTTCGCCAGGCTCTACACACATCTGGTGCTGGTGACATCTACAGCGTGACCTTTAACCTGTACCTGCTCATGGTTCACAAACCGATGAACTGAAATTTATAAAACTAAACAGATGTGATATGGTGGAGGTATTTTTTGGTTCTCATTAATCAGAGATATTCTCTCTCTCTCTCTCTCTCTCTCTCTCTCTCTCTCTCTCTCTCTCTCTCTCTCTCTCTCTCTCTCTCTCTCTCTCTCTCTCTCTCTCTCTCTCTGTTTCTCTGTCTCTCTCTCTCTGTCTCTCTCTCTGTCTCTCTGTCTCTCTCTCTGTCTGTCTCTGTCTCTCTCTATCTCTCTCTTTCTCTCTCTATCTATCTATCTGTCTATCTATCTCTCTCAATCTCTCTTTCTCTCAATTTGTTAATCTCTTTCTCTCTTTGTCTCTCTCCCTAACTCTCTTTTTTTCTCTCTCTCTCTCAGTTTGTCTATCTCTTTCTCTCTTTGTCTCTGTCTCTCTCTATCTTTATCTCTGTACCTCTATTTCTCTCCCTTTCTTTCTCTGCTCAAAATCTCTAAAAGTATAAATATAAGTTGGAAATGTTTTACACCATAGAGAAAATAAATTTATTAAGTTATAATGCCGAGATTCAGGCATTTCATTGCAACATTTAAATAAAAAGATTGTTTTGTTAAATATCTGTCTTCAGTGGCGTTTTCTTCTCGATTATTTTCTCAAAGAGGATTTGAAGAAAATTCAATGTTTGATAATCATTAAATGATATGTGTGTATGTGACTTAAATTCTCTCAACTCTATTATATTTTAGACCTAATAAGGATTCTATCTTAGAACATCACAGTCAACAAATGACTTCACAAAGCGCTTGTGCAAGGTAAATCTAGGAATAATTGAGATAATCTTAAGTTTACAAACTCGTCGTGACATGAAGAAAGTACACTTTTACCTTCAAACTCGCCATGACGACCAGGCATGAAGAAAGAACACTATTACCTTCAAACTCGCCATGACGACCAGGCATGAAGAAAGAACACTTTTACCTTCAAACTCGCCATGACGACCAGGCATGAAGAAAGAACACTTTTACCTTCAAACTCGCCATGACGACCAGGCATGAAGAAAGAACACTATTACCTTCAAACTCGCCATGACGACCAGGCATGAAGAAAGAACACTTTTACCTTCAAACTCGCCATGACGACCAGGCATGAAGAAAGAACACTTTTACCTTCAAACTCGCCATGACGACCAGGCATGAAGAAAGAACACTATTACTTCCAAAATCACCGTGACAACCAGGCATTAAGAAAGCACATCCTTACAAACATATTGTAACAAATATGATTAAAGATGTTTATTATTTTTACTATCTAACTTACAGGGACATTCATAAATCAATAAAGTAAAAACCTGACTTCTATAATTACCGTGAAAACCATAAATAAATGAATTACATAATTATTTCCAAGCTCACTGGGACAAAAACAAAAAAGGCAGCAAATCCTTACTTCCAAACACAACGTGATAATCATAAATAACGAGACTACATCCTTATTTCCAAACACAACGTGACAATCATAGATAACGAGAGTATATTTTCTTATTTCCAACCACTACGTGATAATCATAAATAAAGATAGAGCATCCTTAATTCTAGACACAACGTGATAATCATGAATAAAGATAGAGCATCCTTAATTCTAGATGGCTGACACCTCTTGACGCTGAGCTCCAAGCTCAGTGGATAGTCTAAGCTTAATCGGATATTAGTCAACACCTATCTGTGTTTTCTGTTCTGGACTATGAAATTCAGTGTGTGTTCTTTAAATGTGAGAGGACTAAATAGCGACATATCCAAAGAAAATCTTGCAACAGACCTATATAAATACAAAGGAGACGTGTTGTGCCTACAGGAGACAAAAATTGCAAATGGCGCAGATATAAATATTCAAGATCAGCGCCTTCTGTGTTTCCAAAGTGATTCGAGACACTATGGAAATGGATTTCTACTAAATAAATATTGGAGTGAAAAGGTTCATCGCACTTGGAAAGTTAATGACAGAACATGTGTGTTACAATTAGACGTCAGTGAAACATTTAAAAATGAAGATAAAATTAAACTTATATCGATTATAAACGTCTATGGTCCAACAAGTCAGAAGGTAGAAAAAGACCCAGACGAACTAGATTCTTTTTATAAGTCACTCAACGAAACCATTAACTGTGTAGGAAAAAACACCATTCTCATTCTGGCCGGGGATTTCAACGCAAAAATTGGACAAAAACAAAAGACAGATACGTGCATAGGAAGTTTTCAAAAGGAAAAAGAAACAACAATGGCGAGAAATTGTTAGAGTTATGTGAAGATAGAGACTACTTCATTACGAATAATGCATTTAACCACCCATCCAGGCATATAACAACATGGACAGGGCAATTTAAGGACAAAGACACAGGAAAGGTCGTCTCAATATTTAACCAAATTGACTTCATAATTTGTCAAAAGCGACATAAACATTTATTAACGAACGCAAGATCATACGCGGGGACCTTAACAAACAGCGACCACCGCCTAGTTAAATCAACCTTTAAATTTGAAAAAGGCAAGCTCTGGCACACAAAAAAGAACACACCAAAGACCCCAAAAATAAACTTAGCCAACCTAACTAGCAGCAAAGTGTGTGCCTAGACCAATATAAAACCAGGTCTCAATGAGCGGCTGACAACAATTGAGTAAGACAACAACAACAGCACAGTGAGCGATTCATGGACAAACGTACAGCAGGCGATTAAAGAGTCAGCCAAAACAAGTGCTGGAGTAAATACGTGTAACAAACAAAAACGCACCGCGAATGATACTATTTCTGAGCTATCGAACAGACAAAAAGACCTTAGGCTACAAATTCAAAACACCGATAACGAAGAAAGAAAGATAAAATTAAGAAATGAAAGAAATAGGGTACTATACACGATTCGGAAAACGATCCTTGAACAAAGAAATGAAGAACTGGAGAAAAAAGTACAGAAGATAAATGAGGCAAACTCAGATAATGCTATGTTCAAAGCAGTCAAGCTGCTTAATCAAAAACATTATGAAAATCCGTCAGTGGAAGACTCGTCAGGAAAGCTCGTCATCAATCCTAATCAAACTTTAGAAATAGTAGCGGACTTTTTTAAAGAAAAATTTCAAAACAAAGACCTAGCAAGTATAGCATCGTTTCAAGGCATACCTAGGAAACTGAATAAACCATTCACATCGGAGGAAGTGAGAAAAAGCTTAGAAAGTTTAAAAAACAACAGAGCTCCAGGAGGAGACGAAATAAGTGGAGAGCTCCTCAAATATGGAACACCACTACTACATAAAAGTATCGCAAACATATTAAACAGGGTGTTTGAAGAACACGAAACAATCAACATCAACTCGGGAGAATTAATTGCAATACCCAAACCAGGCAAGCCGAAAGGTCCACCTAAAAACTTAAGGCCTATTACTCTACTTAACACCATCAGAAAGGCTCTTTCAATCATAACTCTTCACAGAATAAGACCGCACATTGAAGAATATCTATCTCACAGCCAAAGTGGCTTTCGGCCTGAAAGAAGCACGTCCGACGTCGCATGGACGCATAAATGGCTGGCAGCCAAGGCTAAGAAAGAGGATGTCGAGATCAAAATCACAGGGATTGACATGTCAGCAGCCTTCGACACAATAGATAGACAAATTTTGCTTGACATAATAGAACGCATAGTTGAAGAAGATGAGCTGAGAATAATACGTTTTCTCTTAAGCGATACAGTCATTAACACTAGGATCAATGGTGCAACAAAGGAAAGACCTTTTGTGAGCAACATAGGCACCCCGCAAGGAGACAGTCTTAGCCCCGTATTGTTTTCAGTATATTTAGAGAATGCCCTGAAAGAAGTAAGAACCATCTTGCCACGACCGACCAATGAACTGGAAAAGACTCTACCTACAGAGATTGCATACGCTGACGACGTAGATTTTGTTGGTCTGAATTTCGTCGATACGGAAGAAGTACAAAACACCTTACATAAATACAATCTACTGGTCAATATAGATAAGACAGAGTTTACAACGTTGTCAAGAGCTGGAACAGAGTATAAAAATACAAAAAAAGTTGGAACTCTCATAGGCGACGAAGAAGACGTTGAGAGGAGGAAACGACTATCCAATGCAGCACTGACAAAGCTTCTAAATGTCTGGATCAAAGGAGATAAGATTAAAAGAAAGACCAAGCTGAAATTATACAGGTCGCTCGTAAAATCAATACTTGTCTACAACTGCGGCACCTGGGCACTGACAAAATCTGAAGAAGAAAAATTAAATGCTTTTCATCGTAAATAGCTAAGGAAAGTTCTCAACATCAAATACCCCGTTAAAATCACAAATTCATCTCTTTACAACAAGTGCGAGCAACACCCCCTTTCTATTTATATACTTGAGAACAGGTGGCGCCTTTTCGGGTACATACTTAGAAGAAATATTGAAATACCTGCTAATAAATCAATGAACAGCTATTTCGCCACACACGGAAAAAAGTTTCGGGGCCGCCCTTTAACAACACTACCAGTCGTCCTCAACAAAGACCTATCAAGACTACAAGAAAACACACTACAACTCACAACTAGGGAAGACCTCGAACACCTAAGATGCATCGCCCAGAACAGACAGCAATGGAGAGAACTGTCGACGAGAATCCGAAAAGCTGCCGAAGCGCCCCCGTCGGACGACTGAGACGCGGAAGGCCCTAAGTCACAAGTAAGTCACATCCTTAATTCTAGACACAGCGTGATAATCATGAATAAAGATAGAGCATTCTTAATTCTAGACACAACGTGATAATCATGAATAAAGATAGTGCATCCTTAATTCTAGACACAACGTGATAATCATAAATAAAGATAGAGCATCTTTAATTCTAGACACAACGTGATAATCATGAATAAAGATAGAGCATTCTTAATTCTAGACACAACGTGATAATCATAAAGAAAGATATAGTATCCTTAATTCCAAACACAGTGTGATAATCATAAAGAAAGATAGAGCATTCTTAATTCTAGACACAACGTGATAATCATAAATGAAGATAGAGCATCCTTAATTCCAAACACAGCGTGATAAACATAAATGAAGATAGTGCATCCTTAATTCTAGACACAACGTGATAATCATAAATAAAGATAGTACATCCTTAATTCTAAACACAACGTGATAATCATAAATAAAGATAGTACATCCTTAATTCTAAACACAACGTGATAATCATAAATAAAGATAGTACATCCTTAATTCTAAACACAACGTGATAATCATGAATAAAGATAGTACATCCTTAATTCCAAACACAACGTGATAATCATAAATAAAGATAGTACATCCTTAATTCCAAACACAACGTGATAATCATAAATAAAGATAGTACATCCTTAATTCTAAACACAACGTGATAATCATAAATAAAGATAGTACATCCTTAATTCTAAACACAACGTGATAATCATAAATAAAGATAGTACATCCTTAATTCCAAACACAACGTGATAATCATAAATAAAGATAGTACATCCTTAATTCCAAACTCAACGTGATAATCATAAATAAAGATAGTACATCCTTAATTCCAAACACAACGTGATAATCATAAATAAAGATAGTACATCCTTAATTCTAAACACAACGTGATAATCATAAATAAAGATAGTACATCCTTAATTCTAAACACAACGTGATAATCATAAATAAAGATAGTACATCCTTAATTCCAAACACAACGTGATAATCATAAATAAAGATAGTACATCCTTAATTCTAAACACAACGTGATAATCATGAATAAGGATAGAGCATCCTTAATTCCAAACACAACGTGATAACCATAATAAACATAGTGCTCCCTTATGTCTAAACACAACGTAATATAAATGAATACCGACAGTACATTCTTACATTAGAATGCAACATGACAACCACTCTCATTACTTCTAAAAGCAGTTGTTTTAATACGTTTTTGTCATGTTTTGAGTAAGAAAACGACATACAGCTTGTGAATGTTCAAACTTACATATGATCTGAGCCTCAGGCATGGCCCTTGTCTTATAGCATGTGGACCCGTAGGTTTTCAGATCCTTCAAGTATCAGGAGGACCTCGATGAACTCTCCTCCAGTCGATATTTAAAATGTGGAAAGTTTACAGTCGAAGACTTCACAAAGATAAATTTTTTTAATGACTCAATCAGATTGGAATGGGGAAGGTTAATTACAGTTTTTTATAGTTACAGTTTATTTCATTTCTTCTCTTATCGAAATCTCCCATTTCTACTTTCCTCTTTTAGTGTTTTATTGAGGTCTTACTCCCTCTTCACCAATTTCTTCAGGTGTCTTTTTATTTTTTTTTCAATGATAAACGTCAACGTTTTCTAAGCAAAATCAGAAGGTAAATTTTTCTCATAAACTCATGTGAGTATTTTGAGGTGACAAAGTAATACAATATTTGCCTCGCGGTTTTGGTGATGGCCATTATCGACGTACTATAGTTGTCACGGTCAGGGACTTTACAAGAGTTTTATACAGAGCGAAAAAGCAATAGAGTAGTAGTAGCAGCAGCAGCAGCAGTAGTAGTAGTAG
>JAWDGP010005611.1:145000-232500 GCA_033675545.1 Elysia crispata
GGCTGCAAAAATCCGAACAATTTACTCTCGATGTATTTATACCACAAGCTGTGTCCATGACTGGTATCTTAAGCCAGTTAAATACTTTGTATTATATAAAACAGCTTTAAAAAAAATCTCCAACAACGCATATTTTTTATGCAGAAATGGTAATAGGAATTTTGGAAATGTATAGCATTAAATCTGTCTAAGATCAATAAATCTGCATTTCTGGGATTTCGGCCCTTTTTCAGTTTAACACTAGCTAAGTTGTATATTGTATAATATGCTAAAACGAATATGCCTTTGAAATAATATCATTTGAAAGTAATAGATATTTTTACTAAAAATGAGAGAGGTCTAAAACATTTTTTTAATACTATATTCGAACACAGATAAATTATAAGTTCTAAGCTTGTATGATATATTTTTTTTTTGCTAATTGATCCCGTCTCTCCTGCAAAATTATTTTTTAAATAACAAGACAGTTTAAGATTTGACAAAGGTTCACATAGTCTTTCCCCCTCTATCATAATTTTGTCTCTAAGGTAAACATAGGAACAATCATCGAATTAAGATCCATTTTTATAATCTCTCGTCTTTTTCGGTCCATCAAAGTTTAGTAAGTCAGTCTGTTGCTTGTCGGCGACACCGTGTTCGATGGTTGCTCCTCCAATGGATGCCACAACAGCCGCCCAGCCCTCTCGCTCGACTTCTATGGACGACCTCCTCAAGTTACATGTCAGTCAGTCAGTCAGTCTGTTGGTTGTCGGCGACACCGTGTTCGATGGTTGCTCCTCCAATGGATGCCACAACAGCCGCCCAGCCCTCTCGCTCGACTTCTATGGACGACCTCCTCAAGTTACATGTCAGTCAGTCAGTCAGTCTGTTGGTTGTCGGCGACACCGTGTTCGATGGTTGCTCCTCCAATGGATGCCACAACAGCCGCCCAGCCTTCTCGGTCTCGACTTGTGTGGACAACCTGCTGAAGTCACATGTCAGTCAGTCAGTCTGTTGGTTGTCAGCGACACCGTGTTCGATGGTTGCTGCTCTAATGGATGCCACAACAGCCGCCCAGCCTTCTCGCTCGACTTCTATGGACGACCTCCTCAAGTTACATGTCAGTCAGTCAGTCAGTCTGTTGGTTGTCGGCGACACCGTGTTCGATGGTTGCTCCTCCAATGGATGCCACAACAGCCGCCCAGCCTTCTCGGTCTCGACTTCTGTGGAGGACCTCGCCAAGAGACAACCCAGTGATTGTCCTGATGTTGTCCCCCAAGAGACAGCCCAGTGATTGTCCTGATGTTGTCCATCAAGAGACAGCCCAGTGATTGTTCTGATGTTGTCCCCCGAGAGACAGCCCAGTGATTGTCCCGATATTGTCCATCAAGAGACAGCCCAGTGATTGTCCTGATGTTGTCCACCAAGAGACAGCCAAGTGATTGTCCTGATGTTGTCTACCAAGAGACAGCCCAGCGATTGTCCTGATGTTGTCCACCAAGAGACAGCCCAGTGATTGTCCTGATGTTGTCCACCAAGAGACAACCCACTGATTGTCCTGATGTTGTCTACCAAGAGACAGCCAAGTGATTGTCCTGATGTTGTCCAATACTGAGATCAGTGACATTGCCGGTCTTCCTCTTTTCCTGCAGCCCTCCACTCTGCCCATCAGTGACATTGCCGGTCTTCCTCTTTTCCTGAAGCCCTCCACTCTGCCCATCAGTGACATTGCCGGTCTTCCTCTTTTCCTGCAGCCCTCCACTCTGCCCATCAGTGACATTGCCGGTCTTCCTCTTTACCTGCAGCCCTCCACTCTGCCCATCAGTGACATTGCCGGTCTTCCTCTTTTCCTGCAGCCCTCCACTCTGCCCATCAGTGACATTGCCGGTCTTCCTCTTTTCCTGAAGCCCTCCACTCTGCCCATCAGTGACATTGCCGGTCTTCCTCTTTTCCTGAAGCCCTCCACTCTGCCCATCAGTGACATTGCCGGTCTTCCTCTTTTCCTGCAGCCCTCCACTCTGCCCATCAGTGCTGTAGACATGAGGTCTGTTTTCTGACTTCTCACGGCATGACCGAGGTATCTGAGCCTTCTTTTGTTTATTTCGTTCATCAGACTCCTCTCTAGACCCAGTTCAAGTAAGACACTTTCATCCATCACACTTAAAGCCACAGTTTTGATAACAGCCCGCTCCATCAGTATTGTGTCAACACACTTTAACAACAGATTAAAACATAAGTTTAATTCACAATTACAATCCATTCTATATGCATGTCAATTAGATTGTCTGTTAGGTTGAAAGGGTTAGATTAGTCGATTAATCTCATGATTGTGGAGAGTTGTGGGCTGCCTGAGATGGATATGCCTGCTGGGTCTCAGGAGAGAGAATGATCTCTAGCCCGTCTTAGCATGATGTGACTGTTAGGTCGTATAACGAGTTTTGGGCGAATCCACTGCCAATTAGCTCTTAGGCTGAAAGAGGAAGAGTACTGTGCTATATCCCGCTTTACAGCAGTATGGCTTTTTGGTTGTAAGATTGAGAGAAGTAAAAGAGCCGTGATTAAGCGTTTGTAACAGGGAAAGCTGTCTATAAGAATTCGCTTCAATGGTAAGTTTAAAAGATACAAAAATTAAGAATATTTATGTAAAAAATTGAATTTTTTTTTTTTTTTGTAGCAGCTTGATAGAGCAGAGCCTTCTCCTCTATCTCTGAGCCCTCTTGGATTTTATTGTTCTGAAAGTCTTCACTGGGTGCGAGGTGGCGTGTTGACAGCCTATGATTGTTTCCAACCACAGAGCACTATAGTGTATCTTGTTCAGTTTCAACTACTATAGTTCTCGCTTTCAAGCCATGCTTTCTATGCTTTTCTCATACAATTTTTAGGCTGATCTGATCCGGCAAATTGGGAATATTCTATAACTAGCCGAGAATATGAATACTTTGTATAATCACTATTTAGGGCCTTTTGGAGATCGTTTTTTTTCTCCTCATTAATTCAAGAAAGGAAATAAAAGCACCTCACCCCCTCCCATTAAAAAAAAGTTTGGCACTTAACAAAGATAACGATTTTTATGAAACCCTGACTGACCAATTTACTGACTCTTCAGAAAGTTAACGCAGCTACTTTTCAAAGTGAAAAAAGAGACACGTATAAATGCCAGATGTATCCTCTTTCAAGATGGATTTGTTTCATATAAAATTAATCTCTGGAGTTTTGACGGACATGTTTTTTCTAGCTTAAACGCAGTTGAAAGGCATACAAAAAAATAACTCACTATTTGTCACATGTAGGCCTACACCATGCCATCTCGTCGACAAGATGTTACTAGTACTTGAACAAAAATTAAAATAAAAACACTTATATATATATATATATATATACATATATATGTGTGTGTGTGTGTGTTTGTGTTTGTGTTGACCGCCTAAACCATTTAAAAAGACTGCTTAAGTTTATTCATTGAGAAAAAAGTCTGTCGTTGGTTTTTTTTTTCCTTTAATCATAAAATATTCTAAGTTTGCTTCAAAGTATTTAAAAGCAAAGGGAAAAAAATATACTGGACTAAATATATAAATAAACAAATACATCAATAAAAATATGTGTCTCTTAGTTACTATTATGAACTGCCAGGTTGATTATGATCATGATGATCATTACCATTATTTTCACCACTGGCTTTATGTTTATCGTGATTATCTTGATCATCATCATCATGATCATCGTCATCATCATCATCATCATTCTCATCACCACCACCAACATCATCATCATCATCATGAACATTATAGTCACCGCCACGACCATTACCACCACCACCACCATCATCATCATCATCAACATCATCATCATCATCCTCATTCTTATCAGTATCATTAAGAATATTATAGTCATCACCACCACCGTTATCATCATCATCATGAACGTTATAGTCACCGTCACCACCATTACCACCACCACCACCACCATCATCATCATCATCATCATCATCATCATCATCATCATCATCATCATCATCATCATCATTCTCATCACTATCATTAAGAACATTATAGTCATCACCACCACCAACATAATCATCATCATCATCATGAACATTATAGTCACCGCCACCATCATTACCACCACCACCACCACCACCACCATCATCATCATCATCATTATCATCATCATCATCATCATCATCCTCATCATCAACAACAGCAACAACATTACAATCACCATTATCATAATCATCATTATCATCATTAACATCATAATCATCATCGCCATCATTATCATCATCATAAATATTATCATCTACTTTTCGCAAGTTTTCTTCAACAATGTTAGGGTTTATTTGAAACTACAACACCATGCCTGTCAAACTATCCTCTAAGCACTTGAGACAAATATGAAACAGGCCGAGCTACTCATTTTAAGCTTTTTTTTCTCTTCTGGAAACTTTTTTCTTGTATCTCTTACCCCTCAAAATTTCTCGATTTAGCTTTGTTTGAATGAAACAAAACCAAGATTTACAATTTTCAATTATGATTTGTTCATTAATTTCAATTCGGTTACACCTGCATTTTCCACTCAATTCAAAACTTGACTTATTTTTGGCGCAGGTGACAGAGAGGCTGATCAATATAAGTTAGAAATAAATTAAGAGCTGATATCAAGCAGTTTTGCTCCTTCTCTTTCACTTTTATAAACGACTTGGTCCAGCGCTAGACTTCAAATGTGTGAAACGATAGGAGTAAAGACACACTACTGAATCGCTTTTAACAATTACTTCATAATTAAAAAGAACATTTTAGAAGGATACCGCAAAATTTATTTTGTTGAAAATATAACCATGTACTGTTTTAATTTACAAATTATTGTAATAATTAATTATATACTTCTATAGTTTTGTCCCATTTGGCCCCTCCCTGTCAAGTATAAAACAAATGGAGAAGAATTTATTGTTAACTTATCAATAGAAAGAGAAAGTAATCTTAATGTCATAACAGTCGTAAAAAGGGCTATCAGATCTGAAAGTTTTATTTTATAGCTAAATTGAATATCAAAACAAATAAAGTTGGCCTTTCTTAATACTTTTTAAATTCACCTTTTTCATTTATTCCATTCTTTCTTGCTATTTCTATGTTTGTTATTAACGGGATTCAAAATTTTTTTAGGTTTGAACAAGTTGAAGAATCATAATCGATACCAACTTAAAAATCTGACATCGAGGCCAATTTAACCGTGATTCATTCCTTCAGTGAGTCTACCCACTCCAGTCTCCCACCACTCCTTCAGTGAGTCTACCCACCCCAGTCTCCCACCATTCCTTCAGTGAGTCTATCCACCCCAGTCTCCCACCACTCCTTCAGTGAGTCTATCCACCCCAGTCTCCCACCACTCCTTCAGTGAGTCTATCCACCCCAGTCTCCCACTACTCCTTCAGTGAGTCTACCCACCCCAGTCTCCCACTACTCCTTCAGTGAGTCTACCCACCCCAGTCTCCCACTACTCCTTCAGTGAGTCTACCCACCCCAGTCTCCCACTACTCCTTCAGTGAGTCTATCCACTCCAGTCTCCCACCACTCCTTCAGTGAGTCTACCCACCCCAGTCTCCCACTCCTCCTTCAGTGAGTCTATCCACCCCAGTCTCCCACTCCTCCTTCAGTGAGTCTATCCACCCCAGTCTCCCACTACTCCTTCAGTGAGTCTATCCACCCCAGTCTCCCACCACTCCTTCAGTGAGTCTATCCACCCCAGTCTCCCACTCCTCCTTCAGTGAGTCTATCCACCCCAGTCTCCCACCACTCCTTCAGTGAGTCTACCCACTCCAGTCTCCCACTACTCCTTCAGTGAGTCTACCCACCCCAGTCTCCCACCACTCCTTCAGTGAGTCTATCCACCCCAGTCTCCCACTACTCCTTCAGTGAGTCTACCCACCCCAGTCTCCCACTACTCCTTCAGTGAGTCTACCCACCCCAGTCTCCCACCACTCCTTCAGTGAGTCTATCCACTCCAGTCTCCCACTAATCCTTCAGTGAGTCTACCCACCCCAGTCTCCCACCACTCCTTCAGTGAGTCTATCCACCCCAGTCTCCCACCACTCCTTCAGTGAGTCTACCCACCCCAGTCTCCCACTACTCCTTCAGTGAGTCTACCCACCCCAGTCTCCCACTACTCCTTCAGTGAGTCTATCCACCCCAGTCTCCCACTCCTCCTTCAGTGAGTCTATCCACCCCAGTCTCCCACCACTCCTTCAGTGAGTCTATCCACCCCAGTCTCCCACCACTCCTTCAGTGAGTCTATCCACCCCAGTCTCCCACCACTCCTTCAGTGAGTCTATCCACCCCAGTCTCCCACCACTCCTTCAGTGAGTCTATCCACCCCAGTCTCCCACTACTCCTTCAGTGAGTCTATCCACCCCAGTCTCCCACTCCTCCTTCAGTGAGTCTACCCACCCCAGTCTCCCACCACTCCTTCAGTGAGTCTATCCACCCCAGTCTCCCACTACTCCTTCAGTGAGTCTATCCACCCCAGTCTCCCACTACTCCTTCAGTGAGTCTACCCACTCCAGTCTCCCACCACTCCATCAGTGAGTTTGTCCACCCCAGTCTCCCACCACTCCAGTCTCCCACCACTCCTTCAGTGAGTCTATCCACCCCAGTCTCCCACCACTCCAGTCTCCCACCACTCCTTCAGTGAGTCTATCCACCCCAGTCTCCCACCACTCCTTCAGTGAGTCTATCCACCCCAGTCTCCCACCACTCCAGTCTCCCACCACTCCTTCAGTGAGTCTATCCACCCCAGTCTCCCACCACTCCTTCAGTGAGTCTATCCACCCCAGTCTCCCACTACTCCTTCAGTGAGTCTATCCACCCCAGTCTCCCACCACTCCTTCAGTGAGTCTATCCACCCCAGTCTCCCACCACTCCTTCAGTGAGTCTATCCACCCCAGTCCCCCACTACTCTTTCAGTGAGTCTATCCACCCCAGTCTCCCACTACTCCTTCAGTGAGTCTACCCACCCCAGTCTCCCACCACTCCTTCAGTGAGTCTATCCACCCCAGTCTCCCACTACTCCTTCAGTGAGTCTACCCACCCCAGTCTCCCACCACTCCTTCAGTGAGTCTATCCACTCCAGTCTCCCACTAATCCTTCAGTGAGTCTACCCACCCCAGTCTCCCACCACTCCTTCAGTGAGTCTATCCACCCCAGTCTCCCACCACTCCTTCAGTGAGTCTACCCACCCCAGTCTCCCACTACTCCTTCAGTGAGTCTACCCACCCCAGTCTCCCACTACTCCTTCAGTGAGTCTATCCACCCCAGTCTCCCACTCCTCCTTCAGTGAGTCTATCCACCCCAGTCTCCCACCACTCCTTCAGTGAGTCTATCCACCCCAGTCTCCCACCACTCCTTCAGTGAGTCTATCCACCCCAGTCTCCCACCACTCCTTCAGTGAGTCTATCCACCCCAGTCTCCCACTCCTCCTTCAGTGAGTCTATCCACCCCAGTCTCCCACCACTCCTTCAGTGAGTCTATCCACCCCAGTCTCCCACCACTCCTTCAGTGAGTCTATCCACCCCAGTCTCCCACCACTCCTTCAGTGAGTCTATCCACCCCAGTCTCCCACCACTCCTTCAGTGAGTCTATCCACCCCAGTCTCCCACTACTCCTTCAGTGAGTCTATCCACCCCAGTCTCCCACTCCTCCTTCAGTGAGTCTGTACACTTCAGTCTCCCACCACTCTTTCAGTGAGTCTGTACACCTTAGTCTCCCACTACTCCTTCAGTGAGTCTATCCACCCCAGTCTCCCACTACTCCTTCAGTGAGTCTGTACACTTCAGTCTCCCACCACTCTTTCAGTGAGTCTGTACACTTCAGTCTCCCACCACTCCAGTCTCCCACCACTCCAGTCTCCCACCACTCCTTCAGTGAGTCTATCCACCCCAGTCTCCCACTACTCCTTCAGTGAGTCTATCCACCCCAGTCTCCCACCACTCCAGTCTCCCACCACTCCTTCAGTGAGTCTATCCACCCCAGTCTCCCACCACTCCTTCAGTGAGTCTATCCACCCCAGTCTCCCACCACTCCTTCAGTGAGTCTATCCACCCCAGTCTCCCACTACTCCTTCAGTGAGTCTACCCACCCCAGTCTCCCACTACTCCTTCAGTGAGTCTACCCACCCCAGTCTCCCACTACTCCTTCAGTGAGTCTACCCACCCCAGTCTCCCACTACTCCTTCAGTGAGTCTATCCACTCCAGTCTCCCACTACTCCTTCAGTGAGTCTATCCACCCCAGTCTCCCACTCCTCCTTCAGTGAGTCTATCCACCCCAGTCTCCCACCACTCCTTCAGTGAGTCTATCCACCCCAGTCTCCCACCACTCCTTCAGTGAGTCTATCCACTCCAGTCTCCCACTACTCCTTCAGTGAGTCTATCCACTCCAGTCTCCCACCACTCCTTCAGTAAGTCTACCCACCCCAGTCTCCCACTACTCCTTCAGTGAGTCTATCCACCCCAGTCTCCCACCACTCCTTCAGTGAGTCTACCCACCCCAGTCTCCCACTCCTCCTTCAGTGAGTCTATCCACCCCAGTCTCCCACTCCTCCTTCAGTGAGTCTACCCACCCCAGTCTCCCACTCCTCCTTCAGTGAGTCTACCCACCCCAGTCTCCCACTCCTCCTTCAGTGAGTCTACCCACCCCAGTCTCCCACTCCTCCTTCAGTGAGTCTACCCACCCCAGTCTCCCACTCCTCCTTCAGTGAGTCTATCCACCCCAGTCTCCCACTCCTCCTTCAGTGAGTCTACCCACCCCAGTCTCCCACTCCTCCTTCAGTGAGTCTGTCCACTCCAGTCTCCCACCACTCCAGTCTCCCACCACTCCTTCAGTGAGTCTATCCACCCCAGTCTCCCACCACTCCAGTCTCCCACCACTCCTTCAGTGAGTCTATCCACCCCAGTCTCCCACCACTCCTTCAGTGAGTCTATCCACCCCAGTCTCCCACCACTCCTTCAGTGAGTCTATCCACCCCAGTCTCCCACTACTCCTTCAGTGAGTCTATCCACCCCAGTCTCCCACTACTCCTTCAGTGAGTCTATCCACCCCAGTCACCATTCCTTCAGTGAGTCTATTCACCCCAGTCTCCCACTACTCCTTCAGTGAGTCTATCCACCCCAGTCTCCCACTACTCCTTCAGTGAGTCTACCCACCCCAGTCTCCCACCACTCCTTCAGTGAGTCTATCCACCCCAGTCTCCCACTACTCCTTCAGTGAGTCTATCCACCCCAGTCTCCCACTACTCCTTCAGTGAGTCTATCCACCCCAGTCTCCCACCACTCCTTCAGTGAGTCTATCCACCCCAGTCTCCCACCACTCCTTCAGTGAGTCTATCCACCCCAGTCTCCCACTACTCCTTCAGTGAGTCTATCCACCCCAGTCTCCCACTACTCCTTCAGTGAGTCTACCCACCCCAGTCTCCCACCACTCCTTCAGTGAGTCTATCCACCCCAGTCTCCCACTACTCCTTCAGTGAGTCTACCCACCCCAGTCTCCCACTACTCCTTCAGTGAGTCTATCCACCCCAGTCTCCCACTACTCCTTCAGTGAGTCTATCCACCCCAGTCTCCCACCACTCCTTCAGTGAGTCTATCCACCCCAGTCTCCCACTACTCCTTCAGTGAGTCTATCCACCCCAGTCTCCCACTACTCCTTCAGTGAGTCTATCCACCCCAGTCTCCCACTACTCCTTCAGTGAGTCTATCCACCCCAGTCTCCCACTACTCCTTCAGTGAGTCTATCCACCCCAGTCTCCCACTACTCCTTCAGTGAGTCTACCCACCCCAGTCTCCCACTACTCCTTCAGTGAGTCTATCCACCCCAGTCTCCCACTACTCCTTCAGTGAGTCTACCCACCCCAGTCTCCCACCACTCCTTCAGTGAGTCTATCCACCCCAGTCTCCCACTACTCCTTCAGTGAGTCTACCCACCCCAGTCTCTCACTACTCCTTCAGTGAGTCTATCCACCCCAGTCTCCCACTACTCCTTCAGTGAGTCTATCCACCCCAGTCTCCATTCCTTCAGTGAGTCTATCCACCCCAGTCTCCCACTACTCCTTCAGTGAGTCTATCCACCCCAGTCTCCCACTACTCCTTCAGTGAGTCTACCCACCCCAGTCTCCCACTACTCCTTCAGTGAGTCTATCCACCCCAGTCTCCCACTACTCCTTCAGTGAGTCTACCCACCCCAGTCTCCCACTACTCCTTCAGTGAGTCTATCCACCCCAGTCTCCCACTACTCCTTCAGTGAGTCTATCCACCCCAGTCTCCCACTCCTCCTTCAGTGAGTCTATCCACTCCAGTCTCCCACCACTCCAGTCTCCCACCACTCCTTCAGTGAGTCTATCCACCCCAGTCTCCCACCACTCCAGTCTCCCACCACTCCTTCAGTGAGTCTATCCACCCCAGTCTCCCACCACTCCTTCAGTGAGTCTATCCACCCCAGTCTCCCACCACTCCTTCAGTGAGTCTACCCACCCCAGTCTCCCACCACTCCTTCAGTGAGTCTATCCACCCCAGTCTCCCACCACTCCTTCAGTGAGTCTACCCACCCCAGTCTCCCACCACTCCTTCAGTGAGTCTATCCACCCCAGTCTCCCACTACTCCTTCAGTGAGTCTATCCACCCCAGTCTCCCACTACTCCTTCAGTGAGTCTACCCACCCCAGTCTCCCACTACTCCTTCAGTGAGTCTATCCAGCCCAGTCTCCCACTACTCCTTCAGTGAGTCTATCCACCCCAGTCTCCCACTACTCCTTCAGTGAGTCTATCCACCCCAGTCTCCCACTACTCCTTCAGTGAGTCTATCCACCCCAGTCTCCCACTACTCCTTCAGTGAGTCTACCCACCCCAGTCTCCCACTACTCCTTCAGTGAGTCTATCCACCCCAGTCTCCCACTACTCCTTCAGTGAGTCTACCCACCCCAGTCTCCCACTACTCCTTCAGTGAGTCTATCCACCCCAGTCTCCCACTACTCCTTCAGTGAGTCTATCCACCCCAGTCTCCCACTACTCCTTCAGTGAGTCTATCCACTCCAGTCTCCCACCACTCCAGTCTCCCACCACTCCTTCAGTGAGTCTATCCACTCCAGTCTCCCACCACTCCAGTCTCCCACCACTCCTTCAGTGAGTCTATCCACCCCAGTCTCCCACCACTCCTTCAGTGAGTCTATCCACCCCAGTCTCCCACCACTCCTTCAGTGAGTCTACCCACCCCAGTCTCCCACCACTCCTTCAGTGAGTCTACCCACCCCAGTCTCCCACCACTCCTTCAGTGAGTCTATCCACCTCAGTCTCCCACCACTCCTTCAGTGAGTCTATCCACCCCAGTCTCCCACCACTCCTTCAGTGAGTCTATCCACCCCAGTCTCCCACTACTCCTTCAGTGAGTCTACCCACTCCAGTCTCCCACCACTCCTTCAGTGAGTCTATCCACCCCAGTCTCCCACTACTCCTTCAGTGAGTCTATCCACCCCAGTCTCCCACCACTCCTTCAGTGAGTCTATCCACCCCAGTCTCCCACTACTCCTTCAGTGAGTCTATCCACCCCAGTCTCCCACTACTCCTTCAGTGAGTCTATCCACCCCAGTCTCCCACCACTCCTTCAGTGAGTCTATCCACCCCAGTCTCCCACTACTCCTTCAGTGAGTCTGTACACTTCAGTCTCCCACTACTCCTTCAGTGAGTCTATCCACCCCAGTCTCCCACTACTCCTTCAGTGAGTCTATCCACCCCAGTCTCCATTCCTTCAGTGAGTCTATCCACCCCAGTCTCCCACTACTCCTTCAGTGAGTCTATCCACCCCAGTCTCCCACTACTCCTTCAGTGAGTCTACCCACCCCAGTCTCCCACTCCTCCTTCAGTGAGTCTATCCACTCCAGTCTCCCACCACTCCAGTCTCCCACCACTCCTTCAGTGAGTCTATCCACCCCAGTCTCCCACCACTCCAGTCTCCCACCACTCCTTCAGTGAGTCTTTCCACCCCAGTCTCCCACCACTCCTTCAGTGAGTCTATCCACCCCAGTCTCCCACCACTCCTTCAAGGAGTCTACCCACCCCAGTCTCCCACCACTCCTTCAGTGAGTCTATCCACCCCAGTCTCCCACTACTCCTTCAGTGAGTCTATCCACCCCAGTCACCTTTCTTTCAGTGAGTCTATCCACCCCAGTCTCCCACTACTCCTTCAGTGAGTCTATCCACCCCAGTCTCCCACTACTCCTTCAGTGAGTCTACCCACCCCAGTCTCCCACCACTCCTTCAGTGAGTCTATCCAGCCCAGTCTCCCACTACTCCTTCAGTGAGTCTATCCACCCCAGTCACCATTCCTTCAGTGAGTCTATCCACCCCAGTCTCCCACTACTCCTTCAGTGAGTCTATCCACCCCAGTCTCCCACTACTCCTTCAGTGAGTCTACCCACCCCAGTCTCCCACCACTCCTTCAGTGAGTCTATCCACCCCAGTCTCCCACTACTCCTTCAGTGAGTCTATCCACCCCAGTCTCCCACTACTCCTTCAGTGAGTCTATCCACCCCAGTCTCCCACTACTCCTTCAGTGAGTCTACCCACCCCAGTCTCCCACTACTCCTTCAGTGAGTCTACCCACTCCAGTCTCCCACCACTCCTTCAGTGAGTCTACCCACCCCAGTCTCCCACCACTCCTTCAGTGAGTCTATCCACCCCAGTCTCCCACCACTCCTTCAGTGAGTCTATCCACCCCAGTCTCCCACCACTCCTTCAGTGAGTCTACCCACTCCAGTCTCCCACCACTCCTTCAGTGAGTCTACCCACCCCAGTCTCCCACCACTCCTTCAGTGAGTCTATCCACCCCAGTCTCCCACCACTCCTTCAGTGAGTCTACCCACTCATGTCTCCCATCACTCCTTCAGTGAGTCTACCCACCCCAGTCTCCCACCACTCCTTCAGTGAGTCTACCCACCCCAGTCTCCCATCACTCCTTCAGTGAGTCTACCCACCCCAGTCTCCCACCACTCCTTCAGTGAGTCTACCCACTCCAGTCTCCCACCACTCCTTCAGTGAGTCTACCCACTCCAGTCTCCCATCACTCCTTCAGTGAGTCTACCCACTCCAGTCTCCCATCACTCCTTCAGTGAGTCTACCCACCCCAGTCTCCCACCACTCCTTCAGTGAGTCTACTATGTATATATAGTGAGATAGATAGATATTACAGTAGATAAATCGATACATGAAATCAATAAATAGATAGATAGATAAAAAAATCGTATAGAAATGTTGAGAATGAGCGTTAGTTGAAATAACCCTTATTTTATTATTCTAACAATTTAAGTTAACAAAACCATAGATCATCTTTTGATCAAGTGATGAAAACCTGTACAGTCTAACAAATGTCTTTGGCCGAAAAAGGACTCAAAGAAACAAATATTAAATTCATTTTGGAGCGATAAGTCTATGTCTTTGTAAGAAGAAATGAACACGATAAAAGTGTTTTTAAAAATCATTTTTATAAGAAAGCCACGACTTACAATAAGTTAGCACAATGCCAGTTATGATAGAGAAAGAGGTTAAAATCACTGTATATAACACTTTATTACTAGTTCCAATCAACATAAAAATCTAAATTTAATCACAAGAATTAGTTACGATTTTATAAAGCCTAACATTCCTTAAGGTGTCATTTGGAATCGATTTCATATTACTAATATTGCATTTTTTTGTGTATAAATGTTAACCCAAGGAAGAATAATAAAAAGGACATACATTTCATTTAGAAGGCAGGTAAGCAAGTCAAAGGGTAAACATAATGGTGCATTGCTAAAGTGAAGTTTTCATTCATGTTCACCAGATCAAACAAAATACACTAAAAAAGATTTTGCTTAAGCATGGATTTGCCTAACAATAAAAGCTGCATGCAGACCGAAGTTTGCAGTGCGATATGTAGTAAGCTGACAAAGCGAACAGCTAAAAATGAAGAGGTGTGGGTTCAGATCCTCACTGAGTCCCTATTTTGATGATCTTAGATCCTATCTAAACTTCTCACCACAAGCTGGAGAAAAACCAACGTTTCTCACATGAGATTAATCAAAAAACATAGGGGAAGTATAAAGCTAAACTTCCTCATTATTCTAATGATGGTCGGCATATGTTTTGTTTTTATGGTCTCAGACAAAATTAATGATAGACATTTAGACAAAACTAAGAGAGTAAATAAGGGGAAATCAATAATGCATCTTCGATTCGGAAGCTTCATAATTATTTTAAACAGTATTTTAGCGAACCCTAATATTTAAACGACTGCAAATAGGCAGAGAAAGTATGGTTCAGCTCCTCTGGGAATGAAATCTATAAAAAAAAAAGTATTAAACATTATTAAGTTATTCCTTCATCTCTTCACTCTCTTTCTCTCTCTCTCTCTCTCTCTCTCTCTCTCTCTCTCACTGTCTCTGTCTCTCTTTCTCTCTCTCTCTCTCTCTCTCTCTCTGTCTCTCTTTCTGTCTCTGTCTCTGTCTCTGTCTCTGTCTCTGTCTCTGTCTCTCTCTCTCTCTCTCTCTCTCTCTCTCTCTCTCTCTCTCTCTCTCTCTCTCTCTCCCTCTCTGTGTATTTCTCTACCGCTTTCATGATCTTTGCTATAATTTTTTTTTCTAAAGCAGTCATAAAAGATATTTCATGATTAAGAATTGCAAAAAATTTTGAAATATAAATAAAAGCAAAAAAAAAAAAAAGAAAAAAAAAAACACACAAAAATCTCCCCAGTGTTTGTCGCAAAGATCCTTTTGAGGGATATAGCTTGAAGCTGAGCGTTCTTATTTCATTTATCTTGTTCAGCGCACATCAGTCAATGTAATTCTAAAAAAAACATAACAGTTCGAAGTATGAAACTTAGTTTTAAATAAATGAAATTCTCATTATTGTTATGATTATTATTATTATTATTATTATTATTATTATTATTATTATTATTATTATTATTATTATTATTATTATTATTATTATTATTATTATTATTATTATTATTATTATTATTATTATTATTATTATTATTATTTTTATTATTATTATATTATTATATTTATTTAGAACCTTCCTAGCTGCCATGGGTTAGGAGCTTTAGAATTGATTTTAAATTTTTTTGGCTAATCATCATAGATTCTGTTTAAAAAAATAAATTTGATAAACTTTAATATTCAAACTATGGAAACCTATAGACTTTACGCGTAGCAAAGTGTAATTTGGATAGACGGTTTTAGATATTATTTAAATGTGAATACATCAAAACACAAGTCTATAATTTTGAAAAGTATGTTGACTTTTTGCTCTTTGGTAGTTTAAAACAGATGTGGTGGTCTAGAATAAGACGTGGAACTCATACATGCATACCTATACTGTTTTCAAGCTCATTACTCTTGAAAACTTTCTTGAATAACAAAAAAAAGTTGATATGACTGGTACAATGTAACTATAAAAGTTTTGTTACAATCAATATTTATTATATTTCCTGTTCGAGACAGGCTTTCTTGATTTTTATATCCACTGCAATAGACATGAACAAAAATCTAAAAACAAGCTATTCATCTTGCAATAAAAGTAAGAAAAAAAATTGCTGATGCTTTTCAATTTGAAAAAAAAATAATAAAGGTGATTCGCCATTTTCAAAAAGTTACATGTTAGCATATCCTGTGGTCTGGTCTTGACACATATTACCATATTCTGTGGTCATGCTGGTTTCTTGACACATGTTACCATATTCTGTGGTCATGCTGGTTTCTTGACACATGTTACCATATTCTGTGGTCATGCTGGTTTCTTGACACATGTTACCATATTCTGTGGTCATGCTGATTTCTGGACACATGTTACCATATTCTGTGGTCATGCTGGTTTCTTGACACATGTTACCATATTCTGTGGTCGAGCTGATTTCTGGACACATGTTACCATATTCTGTGGTCATGCTGGTTTCTTGACACATGTCAGCATATTCTGTGGTCATGCTGGTTTCTTGACATTTGTCTTCGAAAATACCATTTATTCTTTCGATAAACAGAACATCATAAGCTTTATTTTCCTTTCGTTGATCCAGCTTTTGTTGAGAAGATTTTCGTCGCCTGAAAAATATTCACACTTTTAGGTCAAAATCTTAGAATAATTCTTATTGGCACGCATCAATATTTATATCTATTAGAATTCAATGAATTTTTATCATTTATTTAAGATATTTCTTCAGTCCAGTTTTTTTTTATTCTTTCCCCTTGCGCTGAGAAACTAGATGTGTTAGAAAAACCCATTTACATCCATTGTTTTTTAACCCTTGTATTTTGAGATTGTTGTAATAAAGAGATTTTACAAAAAAAAAAAAAAAGTTTAAAATTCAGAGCTATTTTTCAACTAGGATGGTTTCCGGATATTTGCTTTTTATTGTTTCTTTCATAAAACTTTGTATGAAGAATAATGGATCCTGTAATAGAGAAACCAACCTGTTCACACAAACGCTGATAGCAACGACGACAGCAGTAATACAGACAACACCAACAACAACAGCAATAGAGAGGAATGTAGGGATGCGTAAACCAAAAAAATTGAAGTAGGAGCTTTCAACTTTTGCTTCCAGTGGTATGGCTGAAAAAGAAGAGACATAAAAGTCAGTGAATTAATCGTTACTATAAAGGTGTGAAACAAAACGGAGCCAAACATATTTTGCGTAGGAAAACATTTTCAGGGAGTTTTTGTTCATTCAAGCTTATTCAAATTTCGTTGCTTTTCTGTTACATAGCACAATGCTGTCATATAATATGCTTTGCTATAAGGCTTTGTCAACCCGCTATATAATGTGACCATCTGACCAATTTCTTTGTCATAAAATGCAATTAAATCAGGAAATCTTTAAAACTTTAAGTAAGAAGGGATGGCATAGCACAATGTTGTCTTATTTTATGCTTTGCTATAAGGCTTTGTCAACCCGCTATATAATGTGACCATCTGACCAATTTCTTTGTCATAAAGTGCAATAAAATCAGGAAATCTTTAAAACTTTAAGTAAGAATCGACGGTTATGTTGTTCAGTGTCTTTAAAGTCCAGGCTTACCTTGTAGACATAAGGCACCCTGGTAGCCTGGAAGACAGCCATGGTCACAAGTACCGTTAACATGGTGGCATGATGTGTTAGTGCCAGCACAATTTTTACTGCATGTCATCATGCAACCTTCTCCATAGTAGCCGGGGTCACATTCTTGAATATAAGAAAAAAATTGTGTTTTAAATTCTACTGATAAGTATTGAACAACCCTGGTTTAAGAAAAAAACTATCTAAAACTTGACAGCCTGAAACTTATATTATTGTCAAGGCTTACCTTGCACGCATAAGACACTCTGGTATCCTGGAAGGCAGCCCAGATCACAGGAGCCGTTAACATGGTGGCATGATTTGTTGCTTCCAGCACAAAATTCACTGCATGTCATTATGCAGTCCTTTCCGTAGTAGCTAGGGTCACATTCTGGAAAAAAAA
This sequence comes from Elysia crispata, assembly GCA_033675545.1. Taxonomy (NCBI): domain Eukaryota; kingdom Metazoa; phylum Mollusca; class Gastropoda; family Plakobranchidae; genus Elysia; species Elysia crispata. The sequence continues at coordinate 162,494 of JAWDGP010005611.1, forward strand.
TAATATATAAAATTGTTTTAATCTTTAATTATAAGGATAGAAAAAGAAAAAGATATCAAGACATAAAATCAGTGTGTGCAGAGTATCTTATGTTGCTAGTCTACTTTCATTATAAATAAAATTTGTTTTCATTTCCATTTTTTCAAACACAAAATAGACTAACATCAGATTTTGTAAAATGATCCAATGAAAACACAGCAGGGAAAAACAGTTTGAAAAGATGATGGATGGATTAACAAAGTGGCTACACGTAGGACGAGTGACAGATGCATTGAAAGCAACGAGGGATAGAAATACGTGGACTAAAGTGGCTACACGTAGGACGAGTGACAGATGCATTGAAAGCGACGAGGAATAGAAATACGTGGACTAAAGTGGCTAGACGTAGGACGAGTGACAGATGCATTAAAAGCAACGAGGGATAGAGATACGGGGATCAAAGTGGCTACACGTAGGACGAGTGACAGATGCATTAAAAGCAACGAGGGATAGAGATACGGGGATCAAAGTGGCTAGACGTAGGACGAGTGACAGATGCATTAAAAGCAACGAGGGATAGAGATACGGGGATCAAAGTGGCTACACGTAGGATGAGTGACAGATCCATTAAAAGCGGCGAGGGATAGAGATACGGGGATCAAAGTGGCTACACGTAGGACGAGTGACAGATGCATTAAAAGCGACTAGGGATAGAGATACGGGGATCAAAGTGGCTACACGTAGGATGAGTGACGGATCCATTAAAAGCGGCGAGGGATAGAGATACGGGGATCAAAGTGGCTACACGTAGGATGAGTGACGGATCCATTAAAAGCGACTAGGGATAGAGATACGGGGATCAAAGTGGCTACACGTAGGATGAGTGACAGATCCATTAAAAGCGGCGAGGGATAGAGATACGGGGATCAAAGTGGCTACACGTAGGATGAGTGACAGATCCATTAAAAGCGACTAGGGATAGAGATACGGGGATCAAAGTGGCTACACGTAGGATGAGTGACAGATCCATTAAAAGCGACTAGGGATAGAGATACGGGGATCAAAGTGGCTACACGTAGGATGAGTGACAGATGCATTAAAAGGTGCGAGGGATAGAGATACGGGGATCAAAGTGGCTACACGTAGGATGAGTGACAGATGCATTAAAAGGTGCGAGGGATAGAGATACGTGGATCAAAGTGGCTACACGTAGGATGAGTGACAGATCCATTAAAAGCGACTAGGGATAGAGATACGTGGATCAAAGTGGCTACACGTAGGATGAGTGACAGATCCATTAAAAGCGACTAGGGATAGAGATACGTGGATCAAAGTGGCTACACGTAGGATGAGTGACAGATCCATTAAAAGCGACTAGGGATAGAGATACGGGGATCAAAGTGGCTACACGTAGGATGAGTGACAGATCCATTAAAAGCAACGAGGGATAGAGATACGTGGAAAGTCGTGATCATCTTCGCTAAATAGCACAGCATCTGATTGGTTGACTGTTGCTTAACTGTTAGAGTGAATGACTGTTGTCTCCGACCCCGAGTACACAAATCACTCTTATAGTCTGAGTGACAACCCAGGTAACAAGTACCAGTCTTGTCATAACAGAGGCTCTCTTTCCCATAGCAGTGTTTACTGCAACATTCACTGCCCTCATCACCTTGGCAGCCAAATTTGCATTCTGCGTGTGTGTGACTGATACTGGTTTAAAATCGCTTTGATTAGCAAATGTACCAATCTTTACATAATGGTGGTGTTAATGCTTCACTCAAGTTCATACTTTAGATGAGAGAATCCTTTTGTTCAATAAAAAAACTACTCAGTTGCTTTGTGTGGCCTTATAGAAAATATCAGCCCTTTTGTTATAGATATAATAAAATTAGGAGGTTCAGTCTCGTGATGGCGAATTCATTTCATTTTTACGCATAATCCATACACTAGAAGCGTTCTTTTCGAGAATTTACTGTATACCTTTAATATTTATAGCAAAACCAGTTTAATACCAGAGGGCCAGGGGCTGCTCTTCTACTTCAGCTTATTTTTTATACTTGATGTGATAAAAATGGTGTGCAAGGTACACTTAAAAAAGCCCTTATGTTAAATACAGTATTCTTTGTTAAAAGCCAATTTCTAGACATTGTTGTGATAGTATGGAGTAGCATTTTGAAACATTGATTCACAAATTGAAAAAATAAGAGACTATCCATTTGGAAAGTTCTGTCTCTGATAAATGTGTAGAAATATTCACCTTTATCTGTCTGTGTCTCTGCCTCTCTCTCTCTCTCTCTCTCTCTCTCTCTCTCTCTCTCTCTCTCTCTCTCTCTCTCTCTCTCTCTCTCTCTCTCTCTCTCTCTCTCTCTCTCTCTCTCTCTCTCTCTCTCTCTCTCTCTCTCTCTCTCTCTCTCTCTCTCTCTCTCTCTCTCTCTCTCTCTCTCTCTCTCTTTCTCTTTCTCTCTCTCTCGTCTTTATCTGGTTGCCTTAGATCACCTGTGTCCCCCTGGTTGAACCAATGTATTCTTTGCTTAACTTTTTTGGTTATATTTACATATGTATTATTCTTACTACCCATTGAAATTGTCTCCCTCACTCTGAGTGCAGTGGAAATCCTGGAAGCCTGGATCACAACCCAGGTCACATGTACCATAGACATGGTCACAGGAATTGTCCTGTCCCACGCAGTGCTTGCTACAGGGTTGTTTGCATCCTTCACCGTAAGAGCCAGAACTACATTCTAAGATAGGGAAACAAATCGGAAAAGTTGAAAAACAGAGATACTAAATTCTAGGGATATTTTTTTTCTTGCCAATGGCATTAATTTTGTTTCCAAGAATGCAAAATTCCAAAGATATTTTTTCTTGTCAATGACATTTATTTCCTCTCAAACATTATTTCGAACAAAACATTACCAAATTCTGCGAAATTAATGTTGCACGCAATAGACTTAATGGGCTTGTCATCTCATATTTCCTATGCATCTTTTCACATTTATTTCTTTCACGAACAAAAAATGCTCAAACATCTTATATCATTCAAGCTGTAGTCTGGTTAATTGTCATAATGCTGCTGAATGTTTTTTTTAATGATTTAAATAATATTTAAAATTGAATAAAACATCGCCATGACCTGTCATGTCAAAGAGACTAATACGTTCCCGCAAAGCCTTAGGAAAGAGAGAGAACAAGAGAGAGAGAGAGAGAGAGAGAGAGAGAGAGAGAGAGAGAGAGAGAGAAAGGGAGAGTGAAAGGGAGTGTTAGTTAGTAAAGTGCATACCTCAAAACCATATAGCTCCAGTGAGAATTAAACCCAAGATCTCTGTGTTGTTTCCCAATGCTTTATCGAGTGGTTTATCTCGCACTATTAATTTGAGTAATTAAAAACCTCTAGTGCATCCTTAATGACAGCCTATGCTTAATAATGATAAAAGTTTCCACTAGACTTGTTCTTACGCTAGTCATGTACCGCAATCCTATAAGATACAAACATCATGTACGCTTTGCTTAAAATTCGATATTAAGATGAAAAAAATAATTCAATCGCACACACTTTTATAGTCGAGCTTGCTTTCTTAAGTAGAATAATCACAAAATGTTTACCGTGATCACATAAAAATCCTATATAGCCTGCATCACAACCGCGGCCACATGATCCGTGTACATGATGACATTCATTATCAGATCCAGCACAGTGAACACTGCAGGACCTGGCACACTTCAGTCCATACTTTCCTTTTGGACACTCTGCGAAACATTCGCAGGAAAGAAAAAAAATTAAATGAACTCATGTATTATTTACGTTTCTTGAACTGTGACTCTTCTTTACTCTTTTCTGTTGTTCGAAAGAAAATCTAAGATCAATGGCAATAAATTTAGTGCTTTTTAGTTCTCTAAAAACTCGGATTATTCCTTACGGCACGGTGAGCACTAAAGATTTATAAGTAAATTTGCTCCATATTTTTGTCTCCGACAATCTGAATATTATGTGCATAAAAAGTAGGAAGAGAAATATTCTAGATCCGAATAGTTTCAACTGCATCGTTGTAGTGTTATCTTTTTCAAATAAAAAGAATTAAGAAAATTCATCATGCATTTTTTACGTTTTCAAGAAAATTGATGAAGATCAATTTCGATTTTTTTAATTCAATAAAACGTTAAATATTATGGCCAGGATGGCAAATAAAATTTGGAGATTTTTTGTTTTAATCCGACAGTTTTTTACCTATATAACATTATCGGCGATATTATTTTTTTATATGGAGTCATATCAAAATTAACAAATGATTTGTTAGCCTGTATAACTTTTGATTGCCTTGGAAATATATTCATTTCCTTTTAATACAAAAGTATCCTAAGTCAATGATAGTGAAGATACAAAAGTATGACCAAATCAGTTGTGTTCAAACATTTCATTGCAAAGAGATTAGTTATGTGAATGTAGACCTAAGCAACTAGTTATTTATTCCGCTTCCAAAAAATTCTTTTTTTTTTAAAGTTTCAAAGTTAAAATTCTATAATCAGAATTATCATGCAATTTTAATAGAAACACATTTTTAGGTCTTCAATAAGTCTGAAAATAATTATAATGAATATATATTACATTTTATATGCATTACAATATAAATACAAATAATTATACCAAGAAATTGTTTATTTTATTGTAGCCCAAAAATAATTTATAATTCATTTTCCTTTCCAATGGTCTTTATTTGAAACTTTTAACTTTAATTCTATAGTCGGAATTATCAAGTAATTTTTATGATATGTCTTAATGGCGTATCATCTCAACTTCTAAAGTATTATTTTTCATAAAACACTTAGATATATCATTTGCAATTTTCATGCACAGACTCTAAAAATATTAACGAATCTACCAACTTTGATATATGTAAGGTAAAGTATGATCATATATCTTGGAAAATCAATTTGGGACAGATTACATCGCATCATACTTCAAGGTTAATTTATTACTGATATAATTATAGTACTATAGGTTAATGAGTAAAGAAGTTAAATGAACCCATGTATAGATTCGAGATAGCTTTCATGAGTATCAAAGTCACACAATCTTTATCTTGGCTACATAAATATAACAGAAAATGAATTAAAAGATAATAAAAAATAGCTTTTGCTATTTAAAAATTGACAATCTCGAAATTTCAATTTAATTTCCCAATTTATCAGAGACTGTTAGAAAATTTATGCTAACTTATGTGTTTGACACACAGTGCAATAAAATTTAAAAAAAAATTAAAAAGCAAAGTATAGAGTAAACAATAAGACCTCTACCTCAGTGCAGAAACATTTAAAATACCTTACGTTACAACCGTGATGCATTCACCAGCCAAGTAAATATCACGAATTGCCAGATTTTTGCAAAACTTCCAATGTTGTATTATATGGATAAAACGATCCACGTAATTATGTACTTTAAAAAGTAATTGCATCATTGTATATGTTAGAATGGCTTAAAATTATTTTCAAATATCTTATTTCATCCGCCAATAATAAAATACGATTTAAAAAAAAGAACTTATAGATTTCATATATTAGCTTCGAGGCATGACGTTTAATGAATGACTTGATTTTTTGGAACCCATTTATAAACCTGAAATGATTAGAGCTAGGAATCAAAAGTTCAATGTTTACAAAAAAATGTATATACTTCGACGACAGAAAGATCCCCAATAGCCTGCATCACAGCCCTGGTCACATGATCCGTCTATATGGTCACATGCATTGTTCCTTCCAGCACAATGACGACTGCAGATTCTAAAACACTTCGCTCCGTACCTCCCTGCTGGACACTCTGAGAAACAAATTGAAAAAAAGTATCACTAAGCCCAGGTAATTTTAATGCTTTGGTAATTTACACTTTGGTTTTTTCATAACATATTAAACTGATAATGACTATGCACTAAAAATATTTCAATTTTTTTTTCAAAAGGCTTGCATAAAATCTTCAAAGGAAAAATGTTCTGTTTTTAAATCTGAAGTTAAGTATTTTTTCATCATTTGTATCAATAATATCTAAGGTAGATTTTAGCTTTACAAAATTACATCAGCAATTTATTTCAAAAATAAAGCACATAATTAATCACAAGATAGTTTTATGCAATTTAAATCATTACCCTCATAATATAAATTTGATGTCCAAATGTGTCCAAATCTAGAAAATTTACGACTACTTATGGCTTAACAGACAGCATAATAAAATAAAAGATAATAGTAAAACAAAATTATAGATAAGAACAATAAACACTCAACTACAGTGCAGACACAATTAAAATACCAACATTAAATTCCTCATTCCAGATTCCATCAATAATCATAGTAACATGCATTGCTGCGCCAGCCAAGTAATCATATTTTTCTAGAATTTCCCCGAATCATTCAGTTCTTGAGTGTATGGATCAAAGACCCATCATAGTTAAATCTTAGAACTTGATAGTGTCATTGTATACTTCAGAACACTCAGAATATTTTTTCCAACTTTAAGCTCAATTTGCAATAATGCATTACAATTTTCTAAATGATAACTTATGTATTTTACACATGTAACTCTCAAAATCTACATATAATGATGAAGACTATTCAAATCTTCTAAAGCAGTTATGCCTTCTTATAGTTTAACGTAAAGTGTAATTAAATAAAAAGAAATAACAGATCAAAGTTAACAAATGACTTGATATAACGACACCCATTTGTAAACCTTGGTAGATCAAGTTTGCAATCACAAGTTTATTTTTGACAAATATGTACCTTGGGTACATAAAGAGCCCCTATAGCCTGCATCACAGCCCTGGTCACATGATCCGTCTACATGGTCACATGCATTATTTTCCCCAGCACAATGACGACTGCAGGTTCCAGAACAATTCGCTCCATACCTCCCTGCTGGACACTCTGAGAAGCAAGTTGAAAAAAGCATCACCAAGGCCAGGTAATTTTCATGCTTGAAGATTTTAAACTGTGGATTTTTTCACAATATCTTATTAATAGATAACAATTATCACTTAATATTTTAAATAGAAAGATGAAGAAATTAACCGAGAATCTTATAATTTTTCCTAATTAAGCTTGCCTAAAGCTCTCTAATTTTCAAAAATTCAAATGGAACTGTTCCCATTTTTCTAAGACTTCAGTTAAGTAGTTTTTACGCATCTGCAAAAGTTTGACTTCTGCTAAAGAAAATTTCATAATAGACTAAGGTCCAAAATTAGTACCACACAATTAAACAAAAGTTAGCTTTATGCATAGTAAAATCATTAACTTTATAATCTAAATCTGATGTCCCTTTGTATCCTAATATTCTCGAAAAGTTACGTCTACGTCAGCGTAATGAAATAGAAGACAATAGTAAAGCAAAATGATAGAGAAGAACAATAAACACTCAAATACAGTGCAGACACAATTGAAATACTTAACGTGAAATTCCTGATCCCAGGTTCTATCAATAATTATAGTAACATGCATTGTTCCACCAGCCAGTAATTCACCGAATCTTCCAATTTTTTTTTAATGTATCAAATTAATAATAATCATAGTTTATATCTTAAAATGCATTTGTGTCCCTATATACACCAAAATACTTTTGCAAATATTTTTCTACGTCTTAACTTCATCTGTCAATAATGTGGTACAATTTTATTAAGCAAGATCCCATTTTAAAGTACATACATTAAATTTAAATCACAAAGGTTAGTGAATGAGCCTGTTTAATAGCATCCGTTTATAAATCCGAGAATGTTCGACCAAGCAATCATAAGACCATGGTGAAGAAATGTATACCTTGGGTACATAAAGATCCCCTATAGCCTGCATCACAGCCCTGGTCACATGATCCGTGTTTATGGTCACATGGGTTCTTCCTTCCAGCGCAATGAACACTGCAGGTGGTTGAGCAATTTACTCCGTACTTTCCTTCTGGACACTCTGGAAGGCGAGTTGAACATTGTTTTAATATCACCAAGCTTAGGTAACAATTTCAATTATGCGTTTTTCGTCTTATAATTTTAAATGTTAAGAAAATATCGACTTTCACATTGAAAATAGAAAGATGAGGACGCAGATGTATACTGACAATATAAAATATAAATTGTTTTCCTGATGTTCTTATATAGTTAAACATTTTCTGAAATAAAGCCCGTTACTTTAAATTCCTGAATAATCTGTTTTTATTTCAATAATATTTTTACTCATTTCAGGTTATATTTTGTAAAGTTAAATGTTTTCAGAATATTTCATAATGTAGTGAATAAATATACATTTCAGGTTAGTTGGAACCTATGAATGTGAAGATGAAGCGTATGTTGTATTTAGAATGATGCCTCAGTGTATCTGGCTTATTTCACTTCCTTTTTAAATATTGCAATTACAAGTTTCCTTCATAGGGCAAACTGCATGTATAAAGACACATTATCGGTATTTACTTTACCGCTACATGTAAAAAAGCGCTCTTGTACAAGATCAGATAAAATTATAGTATATTTGTTACTAATTTTGCTCTGTGTTTCAGATTTCCTTGAGAGTAAATTTTCCGGAATGTTCCGTAATTTCGTTTGTCCCGGATTCCGGCCCAGAATGGACCTGGACAAACTCAAGTCACCCTAGCAGCGCATGGAGCTGGAAATCCTTGCCGTCATAAGTCTATAAGAAACCCTTGCCGTCATAAGTCTATAAGAAACCCTTGCCGTCATAAGTCTATAAGAAACCCTTGCCGTCATAAGTCTATAAGAAACCCTTGCCGTCATAAGTCTATAAGAAATCCTTGCCGTCATAAGTCTATAAGAAACCCTTGCCGTCATAAGTCTATAAGAAACCCTTGCCGTCATAAGTCTATAAGAAACCCTTGCCGTCATAAGTCTATAAGAAACCCTTGCCGTCATAAGTCTATAAGAAACCCTTGCCGTCATAAGTCTATAAGAAACCCTTGCCGTCATAAGTCTATAAGAAACCCTTGCCGTCATAAGTCTATAAGAAACCCTTGCCGTCATAAGTCTATAAGAAACCCTTGCCGTCAAAAGTCTATAAGAAACCCTTGCCGTCATAAGTCTATAAGAAACCCTTGCCGTCAAAAGTCTATAAGAAACCCTTGCCGTCATAAGTCTATAAGAAACCCTTGCCGTCATAAGTCTATAAGAAACCCTTGCCGTCAAAAGTCTATAAGAAACCCTTGCCGTCATAAGTCTATAAGAAACCCTTGCCGTCATAAGTCTATAAGAAACCCTTGCCGTCATAAGTCTATAAGAAACCCTTGCCGTCATAAGTCTATAAGAAACCCTTGCCGTCATAAGTCTATAAGAAACCCTTGCCGACATAAGTCTATAAGAAACCCTTGCCGTCAAAAGTCTATAAGAAACCCTTGCCGTCATAAGTCTATAAGAAACCCTTGCCGTCATAAGTCTATAAGAAACCCTTGCCGTCATAAGTCTATAAGAAACCCTTGCCGTCATAAGTCTATAAGAAACCCTTGCCGTCATAAGTCTATAAGAAACCCTTGCCGTCAGAAGTCTATAAGAAATCCTTGCCGTCATAAGTCTATAAGAAACCCTTGCCGTCATAAGTCTATAAGAAACCCTTGCCGTCATAAGTCTATAAGAAACCCTTGCCGTCATAAGTCTATAAGAAACCCTTGCCGTCATAAGTCTATAAGAAACCCTTGCCGTCATAAGTCTATAAGAAACCCTTGCCGTCATAAGTCTATAAGAAACCCTTGCCGTCATAAGTCTATAAGAAACGTACATGGATTTCGATGAGAAATGCGGGTAAAACACCTTCAATTTTCATATAAGTTAAGTCTTCGTCTTTCTTTAACGCGACTCCCGCATCTCTAGCTTCGATATTTGTTCTTGGTTTTATTCTTGTTTACCTTTGGTCCAGGTCTGAAGTCGTGCCATGAGCACGGGAATGCAAAACGAACACTAACCTGTAGATTGGTTCCTTCTATTACATTCGTAAGTCCCAGTCAGGTCTAATTACAAGCAATAGAGCCCGAATTGATAGAATGAGACTTCATGGAAAAATCTTTAGTGAGATTTTGAAGAAAGAAAGATTTATAACGGTCCGAAACAAAGATTTCCCCATTCGTCGTGTTATTAGCGCTTTGTATCAAGAAAACGTAGAAATTGAATGGGCCTAAAATCATAATATCAAAATATTACCGGTAATTGAAAGAAGAACCATCGGATTCTATTGGTAAAGAAATTAGTCGGCAACCCTAAATATTATTCAGATTGTTTTTACCGAGATCTAAATCCAGCATTTAGATTCTCTTAAAAAGAAATTAAATCTAATTTTAGACGTGCGTTTTCTATAACTTGAGTGAAATAATCCTGAAAATTGATAAATCGATTCTTGAATCAGGTTGGATCTGTATTTCAAACATTAATTTTGTACCGGTTACTATAGTTTGTGAGAAGGCTGGTACTTGTCGTGGTAATGAGTAACGTCAAAGTTTTCACGGACATTCGCAAATTCAAGAGCTACGGAAAAACTTTTAATGCTAAAAGAATAAAAGCATTTTTTTTTCAAGTAAATATATGGTTTGGTAAGAAGGGAGTCAGTATGTCGCTGATTAATAACACCCCATCCTTACCTGGGGAATTCTCTCGTAAACCGTAATTCTCTCTTTGTCTCTCTGTCCTTCTCTCTCTCTCTCTGTCTTTCTCTCTCTGTCTCTCTCTGTCTCTGTCTCTGTATCTCTCTGTCTCTCTCTGTCTCTGTCTCTGTCTCTCTCTCTCTCTTTCTCTCTCTCTCTTTCTTTCTCTCATCTTTCTCTCTTTCTCCCTCTGTCTCTCTCTGTTTCGCTATGTCTTTATCTCTCTGTCTCTCTCTTTGTCTCTCGTTTTGTCTCACTCTCTTTCTCTCTCTCTGTCTCTTTCTGTGTCTCTCTCGTTCTGTCTCTCTCTCTCTCTTTCTCTCTTTCTGTCTCGCTATATCTTGCTCTCTCTCTCTCTGTCTCTCTCTGTCTCTCTCTCTTTCTGTCTTTGTCTCTGTCTCTCTCTTTCTCTCTCTGTCTCTCTCTGTCTCTCTCTGTCTCTCTTTATTTCTCTCTCTCTCTTTCATTTCTCTGTGTCTCTCTCTTTCTCTATCTCTCTGTCTCTCTCCCTGTCTCTCTGTCTCGCTATGTCTTTCTCTCTCTGTCTCTCTCTGTCTCTCTGTCTATATCTCTCTCTGTCTCTCTTTCTTTCTCTCTCTCTTTCTCTCTCTGTCTCTCTCTGTGTCTCTCCCTGTCTCTCTCTGTCTCTCTCTCTATCTCTCTGTCTATATTTCTCCCTGTCTCTCTCTGTCTCTCTCTCACACACACGCACATACATTTTGTCACTGATGTGAGAAAAACTGAAAGCGGCTAAAGAGCCTAAGACGGATCTAAAGTTTTCTATTTCTAAATACGGAAGTTTATGCGTATTCCCCCGCCCCCATTTCTCTCTCTCTCTCTCTCTCTCTCTCTCTCTCTCTCTCTCTCTCTCTCTCTCTCTCTCTCTCTCTCTCTCTCTCTCTCTCTCTCTCTCTCTCTCTCTCTCTCTCTCTCTCTCTCTCCCACACAATTTTTTAACTGACATGGACAACACTTAAAGCGGCTAAAAACGATACAAAATAAGGATCTCCCAAGGAGCTCTTAAACCCAATGTGGATCCAGGTTGACGAAATATCATTAATTTTTTTTAATTAAGTTTCTCCGTTGCTTAAACGAATAACATTGACTATATTATAGAATAATGTTTATGCATATACATAAACACGTACACACACATATATGTATATATATATATATATATATAAATATATGAATTTATCCATCTATTTATCTATTTATTTATTTATACCTATCTATCTACCTATTTATCTCTTCCTCGATATATATATATAAGGGATAACAGGGAGACACCTGGGAGTCATGACCTGGGTGTGGCCCTCATGACCTGGGTGTGGCCCTCATGACCTGGGTGTGGCCCTCATGACCTGGGTGTGGCCCTCATGACCTGGGTGTGGCCCTCATGATGGGTGTGGCCCTCATAACCTGGGTATGGCCCTCATGACCTGGGTGTGGCCCTCATGACCTGGGTGTGGCCCTCATGACCTGGGTGTGGCCCTTATGACCTGGGTGGGGCCCGGCCCCCTTAGAGTGTCAGAAGTTCAAAGCCGAAACACTTGCTACAAGGGGGGTTTCTTCTCTGATGAATCCCTGTTATCTAGCTCCCCAATGAGTTTCTTACCTATTTATTTAACAGATTTGCTAACATAATATTTATGATTTTATTGTCGTTTTAACAACCTAATCTAGGTTTTTTAGCTCTATTAGTACAAGTGAAGCTATATACATATTTGAAAACTACCAATCTCATTTCAAATTTTACCATAAAGCTCCATCTGAGCTGTTTGGCTGTAGATTAAACATGGATTATCGATGAAACAAGAAGGCTTAAGAAAAAGAATAAAACTCAAAATTAAATGAGCTAGTTCAGAGATTAAAGATACATGAAGACTTTTGGAAGTCGCACGATCAATGATTTTAATCTTTAGCATTTCACCTCTCTTGTTGTTGTTAGAGTAGATGTACTGACAATAGACGTAGAGATTAAACCTGCTCTGAACCACCTGATACCACTCACACATCCAGATAACTCACTTTGCCTGCATGATGGGTCTGTATAGCCTGGATGGCAACCATGTTTACATTTGCCGTTAGCATAACACGCATGCTTAGACCCAGCACAGAAAGTGCTGCAGGATTTTAAACACTTGACACCATATCTTCCGGCAGGACACATTGCTGCAAATAATATATATATATAAAACAAAGGATCGAAAGTGATATTTGCAGACCTATACTGAGCTCAAAACGAACACGAACTAAAATTTCATCAAACTGTTTATTTTTGTCGGTACCTAACACAATTTTCGCATTCCGTAATAAAGCGAGTCAATAGAATGAATGCTTTCGTGCATATAGCAAGGTTATGTTGGTAAAGTTGCTACCAATCCTAGTCCAATTTAAAAAAAGAAGATTGCAGACACACTAATTTATGGAACAAGAATAGTCAGATGATTTAGTAAAATCGCAACGCGTTTAAAGATCTTTTAAATAATCATTATCTTGTAACTTCATACAAATGTACAGCTTCTCTAGAGGCAGTGATTCTTTACATAAATTTTGTGGGAATGTGTAGTCTTCTTTTAAAAGAAGGATTATAAGGTATATTTTGATAACAAAAAACTTAGTCCATTTTCCATAGATTATATCGGTTACCTGGGTATTTTTCGCAGACAAAAGCCTGGCTGTAATTGCAGGAATAGCCTCTCCAACTTCCATTTTCGTTTTTTCGGATTTCTCCACAAGTCCCGTTTTCATTGGGTTCTCCCTCTAACCAAACTGTAAAGGGAGGCTGAGAAAAAATACAGAGAGTTCCTTGGTAGATAATGAGAAATCATGAATAAAACTTTGAACTATTTAAAAATTCATTATTGTAAGAATTCAATCCTTTCAAATTCATGACAAATTCTTTACCTCATCGTGTTCATCCAGCCATCGCATGTTCCCTCGCTCATCCAATCTTAATCCAATCCAATAGTAGTTACCTCCGTGGGATTGTATTTGTGCTAAAAGGGGTTAAAAAGGAAATAAAAAAGAGGAATGATCGGAAGAGAAAAAAATGCTTTTTATCTGGCAGGTTGATAAAAATAAAGAACTTGAAATGGTCTTTGCAGTTCGCTGAGACCAAGGTATACAGTCTATAATTAAAGTTACATAAAATCTGATCTGACAAATTGAAAGATCAATACATTGTTTTAAGTCAGTTTTTTTCTCCTTCTCTACATAAAAACATAAAACTTTTACCATAGACAAAGTCGTTCATTCTCTTGTTCACGATTTTGACCAAATCTCCTCCAAGGCTTTTGCAAGCGGTTCTTGCTTCTTGCCAAGTTTTGTCGGTCCCCATCATCTTGATACACGTGACAGATTCTGTGCTTTCGATCCATCCATCTGAACAAAACGCTGAGAAATCAAAGAATTTTTACAATCAGAAACTTTAGAAGGAAATGTTAAAGCTATTGATAAAGTTTCCGTGATGATTCCTCACTAAAGAATAATACATATTAAAATATTATTGAAATATGGAAAGAATTGTTTTTTGTTGCTGGATTTTTTTTCTCGAATCAAGCCTAGAGGCGCTTAACTAGATATAAAATGTATAAAAGAGAAAAATTTAAAACAAAATAAAATTTTAGATTTCAAGGCATAATAAGTTAGATGTCCTTTTGTTTATGATCTTTATATGGGTTTTGCATCTTGACGATTGGCCACTCATGCTTTCAAATAGACTGGTATAATTACCCCCGATTTTAAATCTCTTGGATGTAGCCTAGCATTGGTCTAAAGGGCGGTTTGAGGAGAACCCAGTGAGAATAACCTAGTGCAAAGAGAACTTTATTCTATATTTAAATGTCGACGCCAATATTTTTTTTGTGTGTAGAACCTTCGTCACATGTGTCACGGTTATTATGAGAGAAGTTTTCAAATAAGAATAGTTTACCTCTGTTGAACATTCCGAATCTACTAATAAACACACTACAACATTCATAACCATGTATGGAAAAAACAAAAAAGGCTGTCATAGGACTCTCAAGGAACTGATGTACTAGTTCTTGACAAAAGAATGCCTGCATCAGATAAATTAATTATTGACAGTGATTAAAATCTAAATCCAGATATTTTTTTCACGTCCATTGAATAATCATGCATTCCTATGTTTTCTAACTCCTAGATTTTCATTGAACAAGTTTCTAGTCTCAATTTAAAGAGTAAAAAAAATATTTAAATTGTCATCAACGTTAATCGCCAATTTTTCATTATGTAAACTTTTGTTTATACTACACCGATATTAAATAACCACAAGTAGCTTTTTTTTACATAAGATACTGTATTATTTTTATTCATAATTTGTTACAGTTATCTGGTTTAAAATATTGTTATGTTCACCGGCCATTCACAATTACACCTCTGGAGTTTTATCTAAATCAAAAGTATACTGACTTTTTAGTGAAACTAAAGTATGCACATGATCTCTTTCTAGGGGTATCCTGTATACGCCTATCTGGTTTTTTTCTAGGGGTATCCTGTATAGGCCTATCTGGTTTTTTTCTAGGGGTATCCTGTATAGGCCTATCTGGTTTTTTTCTAGGGGTATCCTGTATAGGCCTATCTGGTTGCTTTTTAGGGGTATCCTATATAGGCCAATCTGTTTTTTTTCTAGGGGTATCCTGTATAGGCCTATCTGGTTGCTTTCTAGGGGTATCCTGTATAGGCCTATCTGGTTGCTTTCTAGGGGTATCCTGTATAGGCCTATCTGGTTTTTTTCTAGGGGTATTTTGTATAGGCCTATCTGGTTGCTTTCTAGGGGTATCCTGTATAGGCCTATCTGGTTTTTTTCTAGGGGTATCCTGTATAGGCCTATCTGGTTTTTTTCTAGGGGTATCCTGTATAGGCCTATCTGTTTTTTTTTTCTAGGGGTATTCTGTATAGGCCTATCTGGTTGCTTTCTAGGGGTATCCTGTATAGGCCTATCTGTTTTTCTAGGGGTATCCTGTATAGGCCTATCTGGTTTTTTTCTAGGGGTATCCTGTATAGGCCTATCTGGTTTTTTTCTAGGGCTATCCTGTATAGGCCTATCTGGTTTTTTTTCTAGGGGTATTCTGTATAGGCCTATCTGGTTGCTTTCTAGGGGTATCCTGTATAGGCCTATCTGTTTTTCTAGGGGTATCCTGTATAGGCCTATCTGGTTTTTTTCTAGGGCTATCCTGTATAGGCCTATCTGGTTTTTTTTTTCTAGGGGTATCCTGTATAGGCCTATCTGGTTGCTTTCTAGGGGTATCCTGTATAGGCCTATCTGTTTTTCTAGGGGTATCCTGTATAGGCCTATCTGGTTTCTTAAGTTTTCGATATCAGTCATTCCTATCACGATGCATTCAGAGATAATTAGGTAGGAAATAAATTGAGCAAATACCTAAGTGTTCTGCCCTTATATAAGCGAAACATATTAGAGAGCTGCCAGATAAAGTGGAGGCTGCTGAGTTGTGGACCCAAAACATTCAAATCTTTAACGCTGATACCAACGCTCCGAAGTGTAAGAATTAAAAAGTCAGTAATATTGTGATTTTTATACGAGCCAGCTGAAAATGGCATTAAGATGTCATTACTTCTTTTTAAATTAAAATACCACCTTTTTTTTTTTCAAAAATGCATAATAAGTTAGAGGAAGATAAAAAAGAAATATAATTATAACGTAATTTTATTTTATACAGCATGTTCATTTAAATGTTATACCTGCTTTGATGGTCAAGCATATAAGCATTTAAACCTTCACATAATAAAAAAGGACTTTGAATTTGCATCCTTTTTGTTTAAGTTCCTCAGTTAAAAATAAACTGAACTCACTTGCTGATGCGCTGACAACCAGGGTGGCCAGTATCAATGTTATCATGGTCAGATATTGTGGACAATCAATCGCTAAAAAGCTAAAAACACTTATTTACATATTATTTTAAGAACGAAAAAAATACACACTTTCCAAAATTTACAAAATTTCCAATGGCTGTTTTTCTATTCCTAGACGTATATTGTAGTGGGTTAACAGTGGTATGAAGTTAAAAGATAAAACCAAACATAACGCAATGTTCTTCCTTGTTAATTACTACGAATGAAATTGTCCCGAATTTCTTAGTGTTTTATAACAATAATATCTTGTTTGAACTATTGAGTGCCTTCTCGCCATTCTCTCTAGACTCGTTTGCTCAATTTGAAGTATCGTCATCACTTCTCTCTTTTCTTTATGCTCTTGTTTGAGATTGCTGCTTTGTCAGGCAGTGCTCAAAATACTTAGATCTTTTGTTTCCGAAAAACAATCGAGATAATTTATAAGCTAATCTTTCTCCCAGAAACAAATTAAAGTTTCTCGTGTGTGTGAGTTAAGCATTGAGTAAAGACAAGTGGCCTTGTTAGCCTGCAGAATGCCCTTCACTCTGCATGTTCTTCCTTTATTACAGTTTCATTGTTGGTTTGTCTGTGCTTTGTTGTCAAAGCTCACGCTTGTCTTGTCTCTGTAATTATGCGCTAAGTCTGGGTTCTTAACTTCTTCATCTTAGGGGATTCCCCGTTTAGATATTGTCTTTTCTATGTTTATGTACAGTGTATGTCTAGTCTATGAGAATACGTATGTGATGATATAGAGGCACTTGGTAATAAACTAATTATTAATAGAACCAGGAATAGATATATTGCCGTATTTTGCGGACAAGTGAAGGTTGACTTGAACAGTTTTAGCTCTATTGTGCTTAAAGACAGAACTCTTCCTAAACCGTGACCACTTTGGCTCTATCTAAAATGAAAATAATTTGGCTCGTTTGAATTTCGTTATTATTTAACTTTCTTTATATAAATGTATATTTCCTTTATGAATGGTTTTTTTGTTTCCAATCAACTATTTGATTGTTGGATTTGGCTCTCATACCATGAATTTTATGGTTTTCACTTACCTATAACTATGCAGTTTTGATATTTTTTTTTTTAATTCGTGTTTGAATATTATAAAAATAAATTACCACTCGCTGTACGAGTCAAACAAATATTTGGGTATCTGCCGATCAGTTTTTTCTTTCGATCTTCTCTCTCTCTCTCTCTCTCTCTCTCTCTCTCTCTCTCTCTCTCTCTCTCTCTCTCTCTCTCAACCTGAATCTCACTTCTAAATTGCTCTTTTCACATTTAATTATCCTCTCTTCCTCAATTTAAGATTTTCTACCTCTTCTTTTTTCTTCTCACTTTTGTTCAGTTTTTATCCTCTCACAGTCTCTCTTCTATTATTATCAATCATCTGTCCATTGATTTCATAACGCACTTCCTCTCTCTCTCTCTCTCTCTCTCTCTCTCTCTCTCTCTCTCTCTCTCTCTCAGTCTCTCCCAAACTTTCCCGTTCTTTCCTTAGTCACTGCCTACGTTTTCAAGTGTGCCAAATTGTCGCTCATAAAACCAAACATTTCCTACATGAACATCTTCCTGCTTTAAGAAGTTCTCTAGCTCTTTCTTTTATTGGTTAATTTATCTTCATCTAGCTTTGTCTATGATGTCCTAACCGACTTTTTTCCTCTCCCTTTGGCTGTTTGTTTGTCTGTCTTTTTGTCACTCTGTCTCTCGCTCTCTCTTTTTCTCTAATATATATATATATAACATGCGTTTACTTTTGCTTCAACTTGTTTTATATCAAATCACTGAATAGAGATGTCAACTTCTTTTGTGTCTGTCGCTTTTTTATCTGCATTGCTTCTTTCTGTCTTCTCTCTGTCTATCTGTCATGTCTCTCTGCCTATCTGTCTGTCTCTCTCTTTACCCCTCACCTCCTCTCTCTTTCTCTCTCTCTTCTTTTTATCCTCAAACTTATACTTCCTCCCTCTTTCTCTTCCTGTTTCTAACTGATACTCAATTCTTTTTTCTCACAGAATACCCACCTACTTTTTATACTCTCTCATTCTGTTCCTTTGTTTTATCTTTACCGACACTGTGGTAATTTTCTTCCTCATCTTGCCTTTCATTTTAAGTATCACGATGTAGATGTCGACGTAGTAGCAGTGAGATTAGTTTTGGTAATCAAAATTTGTAGCAGTAGTAGTAGTAGTAGTAGTAGTAGTAGTAGTAGTAGTAGTAGTAGTAGTAGTAGTAGTAGTAGTAGTAGTAGTAGTAGTAGTAGCAGTAGTGGTGGTAGTGGTGCTAGTAGTAGTAGTAGTAGTAGTACTAGTAGTAGCAGCAGCAGCAGCAGTGGTGGCAGTAGCAGTAGTAGTAGTAGTAGTAGTAGTAGTAGTAGTAGTAGTAGTAGTAGTAGTAGTAGTAGTAGTAGTAGTAGTAGTAGTAGTAGTAGTAGTAGTAGTAGTAGTAGTAGTAGTAGTAGTAGTAGTAGTAGTAGTAGTAGTAGTAGTAGTAGTAGTAGTAGTAGTAGTAGTAGTAGTAGTAGAAGTAGCAGTAGTAGTAGAAGTGGCGGTAGTAGTAGTAGTAGTGCTAGTAGTAGTAGTAGTAGTAGTTGTAGCAGTAGTAGTAGTAGTATTAGTAGTAGTAGTAACTGTAGCAGTAGTAGTAGTAATGGCAGTAGTAGTAGTAGCAGTAGTATTTGAAGAAGTAGAAGTATTAGTAGTAGTAGTAGTAGCAGCAGTAGTAGTAGTAGTAGTAGTAGTAGTAGTAGTAGTAGTAGTAGTAGTAGTAGTAGTAGTAGTAGTAGTAGTAGTAGTAGTAGTAGTAGTAGTAGTAGTAGTAGTAGTAGTAGTAGTAGTAGTAGTAGTAGCATTAGTAATTATAGACAGTAAAAAAGCAAAAAACGAAGTAAATTGCAAATCAAATTGTTAGTAAAGCTTGAGCTTTGGACATCACGTCTTCATAATGACAGAAAAATCAAGAACAAGAAAAAACAACAACAGAGAAGTTTACATCCGAGCTACAAAGCGGAACTTTAAAGAAAATGAAATTAAAATAGGGGATATGATTTTTGTGTTATACAAAGAATAGCTATGATAAAAAAGGAGTTACGATGTCCGTAGTGTGATGGACTTTTCTTTCTTTCCTTAGAGCTTTTTTTCGACTTTTCTGCATGTGCTGTATGGTCTTGGCGTCATTTTCTTAAAATAAAGGTCGCTTTAAAAAGGTAGACTTAAACTGCCTTTAACATAATGCATTCAATTTGGAAGCCAAAATAGAATTTAAAAAATTGACGCACTGATCAGCATGGATTTAAAAAAGAAAAACATAAGCATTTTCAGAATGTGGCTGAGGAACACAGCTTGCACGCACTGGATAATATTTCAAAACCACATAGACTTAACTATCTAGTTGTGTTGTCAATATTTTTACAAAAGTTATTTTAAAACGGAAGTATACAAGACAGCAAAAATGAAGAAATTAGGAATGCTGAAACCATCCTAGACCCTCATATAGTTATATTAATTCCATACTGTTGTTCCCGTACACTTGTTGTACATCCATGTTTCTAGTATCAAATGAGAGTACGGGTAAAGTAAGGGTTGATAGAGTACATTAGGAAGGAAAATTAAATGATAAAAAGAAATACAAATAAAAAGCATCGTTCCAAATGTTTAAAAACAAACAAATACAAAATTTTACTTATTGAATCAAATTTGAAGGTGTTATGAACTTTTTAAAATTTTAATATCGGCTTTACTTTAAAGAATACATATTTTTGCGTATTATCTTGATTCCTTTCCTCTCCTCTCACTCCATTTTTATGGTCGTCTTCTGCTTCGACTTTTTTTGCCTCTCGGCTCTATTTTGTTTTAAAAAATATAGTCAAAATAATCGCGTAAAAATATAGTCAAAATAATCGCGTAAAAATATAGTCAAAATAATCGCGTAAAAATATAGTCAAAATAATCGTGTAAAAATTTGCAAAGAATATTTCACAGTCTAGTATAGTTTGTAAACGTAGAACGACAGTGCTAAAGTTGAAAGACATATTCTGATTCCAAGTTTCTCCTGCTGATTGAATCCAATTATTTTTTCAGTCTTTTTTACTCGTCCCAACGTGCCGTCATGGCTTCCAACGCTTACTCCTCTAGACTTTCGGCAAGTTTATTATCCTCAACCAGCAAATCATTGCAGACCCTTTGGACGATGGTTTTACTCAACGTCTAAAAAAAAATACGTCTAAAGACTTCAGGGTAGCTAGTCGTTTCAAATAGTTGATTGATTTGACCAAAACAGCCTCAGGGGTTGAACATTTCTATGTTAAATGAAGGAACCTGGACAAAACCACTAGCAGTGGTAAACACATAAAATCGAAGATTTCATTTCAGACAATACATTCGTCGACCAGCAATATATAAAGAATTGAGAAAAAAAAACTACAAACACCACATTTTTATTGATCAAAAACATAGCTACAGATTGTCGCAATGATGATGACTGAATAATTTTGATTTTAGAGGAAGGTGGAAAAAAAACATTAAAAATTTCAAAGATAAAATTGAATTCGCTATATCAAACTGAATAGACTATACTTAAATAAAAGACATACGTTCATTTGATCTCAGTAGGAAAAATTTTCTCTCTTTTTTTCTTTCATAATACTGATGAATTACGTTTTAAATACATCAGGCAGGATAGTGGGAATCAAAGACTATGGTATGGGCAAGAAGGAAATCATGCGTATACAGTTTTACGGAAAAGCACAATTTCTTGTCAAAATAAATGATACTTGCAATTATTTCACAGTAATCAAAATAGTTGAAAGAGAAACATAATCATGCAAATTCTCTCTCTCTCTCTCTCTCTCTCTCTCTCTCTCTCTCTCTCTCTCTCTCTCTCTCTCTCTCTCTCTCTCTCTCTCTCTCTCTCTCTCTCTCTCTCTCTCTCTCTCTCTCTCTCTCGTTTCTCTCTTTATCTGTTTCATTCTCTCTCTTTCTCTGTTTCTCTCTGTCTCTCTATGTCTCTCAATCTCTCTCTGTCTCTCTATCTCTCTCTGTCTCTCAATATCTCTCTGTCTCTCTATCTCTCTCTGTCTATCTATCTCTCTCTGTCTCTCTGTCTCTCTCTGTCTCCGTCTGTCTGTCTGTCTGTCTGTCTGTCTGTCTGTCTGTCTGTCTGTCTGTCTCTCTCTCTCTCTCTCTCTCTCTCTCTCTCTCTCTCTCTCTCTCTCTCTCTCTCTCTCTCTCTCTCTCTCCCTGGCTTCAGGATTCTGGCTATTACAGCTTTTATTTTATACAATGCGCCATGAAAGTTTTGAAACCATAATAAACAATGGCAAACAATAGCTGTCATATAAGTGAAGTTGATCAGAAAATAATATTGTTTGCCGTATAAATGAGTCAATATGACATCTGAGAAGAAAAATTGATATTTGAAGATTTTATTAACTTTCATTAATAGATGAAATTTTCAGTATGACAAATTAGTTTACTCCCTTTATTCCTTTATTACCCCTTAAGTGTTTAGCTATAAAATATGCCTAAGGACCACTTTATGGGCTACAGATGGTTTCATAATCAATCACCAATGGATAAAGGTTAAATGAATCAAATTAACATGAAAATATCAAACTAATTCATTTTTGTTATCAAATTGATTTTTCACTCTTTGATCAAATGTAGGAAGCATACGTCATGAGTTATAAATATGCAAATATAATTAAAATCTCTTTCTCTAAACAGTTGTCCTTGTTTCGCCATATTCGCCAGTTTTTAATTATTTTTTTTTAGTTCAACAGTCTTGTCCTCCATTGTCTTCCCGAAAAAAATTGTTTTACTTTGTTAAAAATGTACACTTTGAAAAGATTAATTTTAATTCTAACTTAATAACTGCATTGACAATCAATGTGTAGGAGTTGTTTATTCTTCATAGCTAAATTTTGAATGACAACTGCATCAAATTCTTATGTCACTAGAAACTCATTCTCTCACATAAAACTGGAAGCGACATGCAAATATTTTGAATGTAATGCATAGATGATTTACGATTAACAACCACCATTATCAATCAACTTTCCCATCTTTTCAATCGAAAAATAATATCTTCCACATTGATTTAATCCACGAATCTATATATTTCATTTTCTAAAACTCTGATTTAGAGACAGTAACTTTTTTGTTTTAGACAAACAACTTTTATCTGCGCATATTAACTGCTCCTATTATTGAAAACAATCTGATAATGTTCATTTAGGACAACTTTACTCTGCAAAAAAATAAACTACTAATAAATAATGAGTAAAATCACATCTCAGCCATCTGCATCTTGTTTGGTTCCACGCTGCTTCCATTCAACTCTTCTATAAATATTTGTTCATCGATCTTATGTTTCTTGTGACTCTGTCTTTGAGCGGATTTTCGTCGCCTGAAAGAAGATTTATACTTTTGTGTCAAAACGAGCATGGCCTGCAAAAATATTTGCACTATTTTGACCAATAATCAAGCCAGATTTCACCATTAGCCTGTATAACAATATCAAGCAATAGCATAAATTAATTTTCTATATGTCTGAAATTTAAAATTTGTAAGAAGTAAGTGTATCAGAAAAGCAACAAACCTGTACACAAAAACGCTTACTGCAACCACAACAACAGCGATAAAGGCAACAGCAGTAGCAACAACATAAGGGAGGTAACCTTGAACGTCATCATCTAAGTCTTCAACTTTTCCATCCCGTGGGGCAGCTGAGGAAGAGTACACACAGACTAAAATTAATGAACACCCTATCAAGTTAAGAAAAAACAACAACATAAGGGAGGTAACCTTGAACGTCATCATCCAAGTCTTCAACTTTTCCGTCTCGTGGGGGAGCTGAAGAAGAATAGACACAGACTACAATTAATGAACACACTTATCAAGATAAGAAAAAACAACAACATAAGGGAGGTAACCTTGAACGTCATCTTCCAAGTCTTCAACTTTTCCGCCTCGTGGGGGAGCTGAAGAAGAATAGACACAGACTACAATTAATGAACACACTTATCAAGATAAGAAAAAACAACAACACATGTGATGAACTTGATATTCTCCTTTCTCTTTCCATTTAAACATATATAAAAAGTATATCTTATCTTATCTTATCTTATCTTATCTTATTTACTCAAGTTTATTCCAATTTGTGTTACTCGTCCTATTGCCTGAGTTCTATGACTGTCTCTCTTTTTCTCCGTCACTTTTTTTTGTCTTATGTTTTATAATTGTTTCTCCCTTCTTTCTCACACAGTCTATATAACTTTTCACTTCATTTCTTTAACTGATTTACTTTCTCCTCCCCCCCCCCCACACACACACACATATGACACAATCATGCTGCTCCTCCTTAAAAAGTATTGCCAACATGATTTTTTATTCCACTGTTTTCTACCCTTCTAATTTACTACCAGTTTGTGACATACCCATCGTACATAAGGCACCAAGGTAGCCTGGATCACAGCCCAGGTCACAAGTACCGGTAACATGGTGGCAGGAGTTGTCTGCACCTAAACAGTGCTCACTGCAATTATTCACACAACCTTCACCGTAAAAACCAAGATAGCATTCTGCAAAATACAAATAAAGTAAATATTGAAATATATAACATAAAAAGTATCTATGACTCATTGTACATCATATTTACAAATTCATTACGGAAGTCTGTAAATTTACCGTTAAACGGAAAGCCAGTAAAAGCCTCAAATGAGTTATCACAGGAAGACAGAAAAAGCCTCAAATGAGTTATCACAGAAAGACAGTAAAAGCCTCAAATGAATTATCAAAGAAAGACAATAAAAGCCTCAAATGAGTTATCACAGAAAGACAGTAAAAGCCTCAAATGAGTTATCACAGAAAGACAGTAAAAGCCTCAAATGAGTTATCAAAGAAAGACAATAAAAGCCTCAAATGAGTTATCACAGGAAGACAGTAAAAGCCTCAAATGAATTATCACAGAAAGACAGTAAAAGGCTCAAATGAATTATCACAGAAAGACAGTAAAAGCCTCAAATGAGTTATCACAGAAAGACAGTAAAAGCCTCAAATGAATTATCAAAGAAAGACAATAAAAGCCTCAAATGAGTTATCACAGGAAGACAGTAAAAGTCTCAAATGAGTTATCACAGAAAGACAGTGAGTACTCAAGGATCCACTTACCTTTATTACACAAAGCTGTGTGATAACCTGGATCACAGCCTAGGCTGCAAGTCCCATCTGTATTGTTACAGGAGTTTTCATTTCCAGCGCAATGTTCACTGCATTTTTTGGAGCATCTGGTACCGTAATAACCAGCATCACACACTGCCAAAATAAGAAAACCCTTTTATGGCTTTTCTGTTTCTTTACTTCAGATAAAGAAAAGAAATACGTGTAAATCATACAAAATGGCAAGGGGTTTGAAGAAAAACTGACTTTTTCATTAATATATAAGTTAATTAATATATATATATATATATATATATATATATATATATATATATATAAGTGTGTGTGTGTGTTGCGTAAGTATTTTCTTCTTGAAAAACTAAATGTTTTCTCTTGGAATTATAATTGTTTACAACACAAAATTTAATTCCAAAAATTGCCTATGCATAGCTTCTTTCTTACACATTGAAATTTAAAATGCATACATTTTTTTTGGTTGTTTTTTTTTCTTCAAAAGGACGTTTTTTTTCTCTCGGGCCTTTATTTATACGCTTCATGTGAAGTATTTTGGAGGCCTGGACTATAATCAAATCACTATATTTCTTTAATGTGATAAAATACCTTTAAATTGAATGCATCTTACTGAATGATAAAATTTTGCGTGGATGTCCACAGTGCTTTTTTTTTTTAAATTTTTTTATCTTTTTCGGAGTTTAATTCTTACAAGGTCATTTTTTGGAGATAATATTTCTTGATAGAGGACAAATTTTGTCTCAGATAGATGTCCACTTCTGTTAAAATACATAGAAATAAATTGAAATAAGCAATAATAATAACTTTAGGAACAAGTTATGCTTGCGGTTTTTTTTAAGTCAGGCTCACCATGTAGACATAAGGCACCCTGATATCCTGGATGACAGCCCAGATCACAGGTGCCGTTAACATGGTGGCATGATGTGTTGCTTCCAGCACAAAATTCACTGCACGTCATCACGCAATCTTCTCCATAGTAGCCAGGGTCACATTCTGGAAAATGGGGGAAAAAAAGATAAAAACCTTGTTCAGGTAATATATAATTATTAAATCCGACACAGCCAATTTGGATTTGATTTAAGGCAATGAAATATTGCTAGAAAGATTAAGTTTCAGTCTAAAAATTCGATTGATTTCTTAACGACTGGACAAAATAAAATTAGAAATAGTATGGATTCATACAAATGGCATGAGGTTCAATGATATCTTACCTTTTTCACACAAACCACCCTCATAGCCGGCGTCACAGCCAAAACTACAAGTACCGTTGATATGTCCACATGGGCTGCTCTGTCCATAGCAGTGCTGACTGCAGCTTTTGTTGCACGCATCGCCATAGTAGCCAGCATCACATTCTGACATAAGATTGGCTCATATTTATTGCATATTGCTTGAAATTATTATCTTTTACACAAAAAAAAGAATCTAGGATTTTTGCAATAAAATTGTTCAAATGTTTCAATATAATAAACAAAATTGTTGAAATGTTTCAATATAATAAACCTTACTGGTGCATTTTACCGTCTCCACAATACTATTACAAAGTTTTAAAATGATTGGTTTCACCCAATGATATTTTAATTAAGGTTCAAATTTTGCTGTATAGCTCTTAAAATCTTAGGGATAATGCAAAATATTTTAAAAGAAAAGTACGATTTTTATAAGCGCAAAGATTGCAGTCAAACAGGTAAGTCGCTTGTCGGTTTTAACAAGCAAATAACCTGTTTTCAAAAAGCGGGCTGACTACTGCAAGAAAGAAAATGTTTTAGCTCAGAATCATATTAAAGTAAGGAATGTGCCCTCATGCTATTAATTACTTGCAGAAAGAAATGTTGCAAATTTAGGAAAATGACAGCTTTTAGCGAGTAACTGTCATACTACAGAAGTATAGGTGTTCTTTACACGTTTGTTTTAGAAAAAAAGAAACTTAACTTTACTCTAATAGTTTACATCTACAGGTTCTACTTTTTTATATGTTTTAAAGACAACCTAACTTATTTTCCATGAAGGGACTAACTATTTGCCGATTTGTCTAGTTTACCTTTTGTACTGTCTTTGTCAATAGAGACTAGTCTAGAATATAAAAAAAATCGTCTTTTCTCAATCCTGAAAAATGTGTCATTCTCTATAATATAACCATTATAGATTCATATTCACGTTAACTTTTGCATATGATTAAATTTAAAAATGTCTTACCGACAATAAAGAAGTATTATTGTCATAATCACCTTGAATGCATAAATCACCCTGGTAGCCTGGAATACAGCCCATGTCACAAGTACCATTAATATGGTTGCAGGCTTTGTCATTCCCAGCACAGTGTTCACTACACATTGCCATACAACCATGTCCGTAGTAGCCGGGGTCACATTCTTGAAGATACACAAAAATTAGATGATGAACCATTGAATATACATTGATTTTGTTACAAAATCTTTCATGAAATATTCTTATTATAAGAATATCGAATTGTCATATATCATTATATCTCTTATATATCTGGTGTCATCTTCACTCCAAAAACTTCCTGTATACCAAGATTTTCATAAACGCTTCTGAAACAAAAGTTTCATAGTATTAGTTACATGCCGTTTTTGATATATTGCTACTTTAAGTTCTTTTTTAAATGAGATTAAAGTTAAAGGTTTGTTTTAGTTGTTTGTGTTGTTATGCTATAATGCGATGGGTGCCATGCGAGGGTTCGATACCCGATCATACTATTTGTCATTTCTTGAGTTATTAGACCTTTCACACTTATTGTCCGTCTCAGGCTGGTTCTAGAGGGGTTTTTTTATTTTCTTTTTATTCTTTTTCTGTCCATAAGTAATGTGATTCAACAAGTTTGCGTCAAAATATTTTTTTTGTAAGTAGTGCAAATCAATTTTGTAAAATTGATATAAAAATCCGACAAATTGTGTGTAGTTTTAAAGAAAATGCACAATTTTGATTTCCGCAAATTTACAAATGATAAAAAACAATGATTGCCATTTTCATTCTGATATTCTTCCTTAGAATTTGATGTTTCACTCCAAGATTAATAGCCTGAGGAAATTAAAGCGTGTTCTTAATTTGTTGAAAAATCAATATTTTGCTGAGTAATGCAATGCCAATAAAAGGAGTTTATCTCTACATGCAGTATTTTTCAGGGAGCATAGTTAATACTACAACACAGAAAGTTTAACATTATTGCATTTTATATCAGTAACATCTCAAACCACACGATTTTAGATAAAAACTGGATTTTTTTTCTTTATTTTACTTAAATTTTTATTTCAAACTATAGTTTTCTCGTTATCTCACCAATATTCAGTATAACACAGAATCTGTAATATATAGGAGCACTGGAGATTTTACATTCTATCAACCTGCTTTAAAAACACACACACACACACACTCACAAATGGAGCGTCTATTTTGTAACTCAGACTCACCGAAAAGACACGTTACACCCTGGTAACCTGGGAGACAGCCGAGGTCACAAGTACCATTGACATGGTGGCAGGACTTGTCCTGTCCAGCACAGTGATCACTGCAAGTCATTCTACACCCTTCACCGTAGTAGCCAGTTGTGCATTCTTGAAAATATGAAAAAACCTCTGATTTATTATCCTTGAGATCTTGCTCATTATGTTTTACAATGAAAAAGAAAAAAAAGATAAATTATAATCTATTGTAAGGAAATTTTTGTTTTCCTCTGTTTATTGTTCATCGCCTATTTGATGCAAACTTTATGTCTAAAGTCTTAAACTGAGGATCCCGCTGTAGGACTTACGCTGTGAGCATAAGGCGGTTTGATACCCTTCATCACATCCAAGATCACAGGTTCCATTCACATGGTGGCAGGAGTTGTCCTTCCCATAGCAATGCTCACTGCAAAGATTCTTACATTCGTCTCCATAAAAGCCGATGTCACACTCTGTAAAACACAAAGCGTTATGTGTTGACTAATATCTGATCAGAAAATGCATATCTTCATAGATGCAGGTTATAATCGAATCTGAAAAAAAATGTAGAATTTTAGATGTAAAGACAGAATGACGCATAGAAACTATTGGTTTTTTTTAATTTTGTTGTTGTGTTTGTTATTTGTTGGTTTTTTTTTGTGTTTTTTTGCAACAGATACTTTATATTAAAAAATCAATCTATAGAGTAGATTTTTTCAAAAGTAAGCCCCCTTTTTTTTTAAATCCTTGAAAATATATGAGACCTTTTTCGTTTCAACTTTTCAACCTTTATGTCAGTTTTGCCATACCTATCAGCCTACTTACCTCCAGATATTTCTCATTTCAACTATCATCGTCATTCCACTCCGTGGTGATATGAGATACATTTCGTGGTAACATGAGATACACACCGTGGTAACATGAGATACACTTCGTGGTAAAATGAGATACACGCCGTGGTAACATGAGATACACGCCGTGGTAACATGAGATACACGCCGTGGTAACATGAGATACATGCCGGCCGTTCCCAGTCACTTTACGCGTTGCGCTTCACCTGGTCACACATTTTTTTGGGCTCTGCCTTTGATACTGATTACTACTTTTCTTCATACGGATATTTACTATCTTCATCCGCCATTGAATGATTATACAGTTCTGTTTGTCTCTTTTAGATATATCCTTATTTTTGTGGTTTGATCATTTCTTTCCGAAGGGTTACATAATGTTAGGACAGTTTTATTTTTCTCTCTGGCCTACTTACAGCCAATTGAGCTAGCCATCTAGATCTATTTTTTTTCTTTTGTGTTACACATACATTACTTTAAGCTTCATCTGAGTTTAAATTTCTCAACTCGCTATATAGGCGATCGTATTATTTTTCCTAACTAAACATAAAACTCATCGCCTTCTAGGCGATATGATTTTCCGTAGCCTTCTGGGCAATATAATTTTCCGTAGCCTTCTGGGCATTATAATTTTCCGTAGCCTTCTGGGCAATACAATTTTCTGTAGCCTTCTGGGCAATATAATATTCCGTAGCCCTCTGGGCGGTTATTTTTTCCCTAGCCTTCTGGACGACATAGTTTTTTTCTCCAGCCCTCTATGCAATAACACACATTATTTTTTCATCCCCCTAGGCTTTTAGGGCATACAACTGTCGTTTTCTGAAAATTGAATTAACAATAATATCCTCACCTTTCTGGGTTTTTGCTCGTCGGTAGAGAATTAAACTTGTCTCTGACTTTATTTTTAAGTATGGAGGAAGCTACATTATCAATCCGCGAAGAACTAGATATTGGAAACAAACGAACAAGACGAGTTTAGAAGAAGTAGTTCAAAAGAGCACTGAAGTAATGAACAACTTAAAAACTTAAAACTCAAAATTTTATGACTGAAAAAAACGAATAAAAGAAAGAGAAAACATTCTTCATCATCGGCGCTAGAGCGCTCTCCAACCCCAGAACATTCACCCGAGTGGGCGGAGAAAAAGTCAGGACTGGGTCGTAAATCTCACACGCATGAGAAGAAAACCGATCACAAACCTCGATCTAGATCCCGCTGGTCCCACCCTTGGTCTAAGACTCGCCCAAGGCCTTTGTCACCCGGTCACGGTAGAAACAGAAGTGATTCGGACAGGCCTCACCCGGATTCCACTCCACCGGGAGATTTTATTGAAGGTGATATAGCACCTGATTTTTCCACCGACGAGGGGGAAATAGTTTCGGGGAAATCCGACTCCGAGGGGGATTGGTTCAAGGACGCACTTTATGAATTTGAAGTGAAAGAAGTCGGTGAGCCGATCTCAGAAGACCTGACCATTTTCATAACAAAGCAATTCACTGAAGCCCCCACTGAGGAAAAGATGAAGGAGAAGATAACGCAACATATGATATTGCGAGGCGCTCCAAGTACAACAAAGAAAAATTTTGGACATGTTGCGAGGTCAGTATGAGAAAATAGACATGCGACTAACGAAGCTATAAAAGAACAGAAGTAAAGCCACTATCGCTATTGCAAATGCAGCCGATGCACTCACCAAAAGAGCAAAAGACAGGAAAGACTTGACAAACCGTGAGAGCACTAAGGTAATCCTATGAAACTTAGCGATAAAATAGAAGACGTTGGTAACCTTGACTGTGTCCAACGCTTCATGAAAGGAGCTTTTGAAACCAACCCAAATTTGCCATTTGAGAGCAAAATCACAACCTAGGACCGCCAACGTGTGCTAGATTTTTTAGAACCATGGTTTCCACATTCCACATGATACTTTAACACTCAAAGAGCTAACTTTAAAACTCAAATTTTTCTTAGGTATTTTGTCAGGACAAACGATTCATGCTCTGGATATAGATAACATGGCCGTCTCAAATGAAAGATATGTATGTGTTTTTCTGCAATAAGCTCTTGAAAACCCTTTAGAATTCCTAGTTTTCCCGGACAATAAAAGTTTGTGTACAGTAAACACGTTGAAAGAATATTTGAGCAGAACAAAAGATGTCATATCAAAAAACCAATTTAGTAAATCACTCATTAGTTATCAGCGCCCTTACAAACCAGTGAGTAAGGACAATATTCATAGGTGGACAAAGCATATTATGGAGATGGCAGGCCTTAATGTAGAGATATTTACTCTCTCTCTCTCTCTCTCTATATATATATATATATATATATATACATATACCGTTTTGTATATTCACAAACAATTTTCAACTATGTGAAAACATTCAAAATGTAAACAATCTTCTCTGTGGCTTTGACGTCACAGCTGTGGCTCTAAAATCTAATGTTACCACCGAGTGGAATGACGACGGTGAGTTGAAATTGTAGAAAGAATCCAGACTTACCTGTAAGGTGATGATTGTTTCCAATTTTGACGATTTTTTGTCGAAAACCGAGTGGTAATACACCCTCCTTATGCTTCCCATCATTCAAACATTTTTTGTCTGAACGCCCAATGTTTCATGATCAAAGCATAATGCAGTAACAAGGTTTTCAGCTAGTGCTGGATTGACGTACCGTACTCACAACTGTGACGGGCTAAAATGTGACTGGGAACGGCCGGCGTGTATCTCATATTACCACTCTGTTCCTGACGTCAAAATTGGAAACAATCATCACCTTACAGGTATGGCTCAATTGTTTCTAGAATTACACGTTATCTATCACGGAAAAATGCTTGCAATCTCCAGTTGTGATTGTGCCAGCACACTTTGAAGTCTTCTATTGTCTTTGGTCTGGGCTTTGAATTACAAGCGAACCTTTAAAAATATTCATGTAATAATTTTTTAAAAATCTTTGTTCCTGTTGTGCTCTCAGACGAAACCTTTGCTGTCAACAACTTCCTCTGTGTGAAACAAACAGCGCGCAGAGGATAAAGTTCTAATATTACAAAGTTTTACTGTTAAACGTTTTTTCATCATGCTCACTTTGTGTACATAAAGCCCCTTGGTACCCAGTATCACAGCCGAGATCACAACTACCGATGATGTGGTGGCAGGAATTGTTGTTTCCAGCACAGTGTTTACTGCATTGGACCAGACAACTTCCACCATAGTAGCCGCTGTTACAATCTAAAGTTAAAAAATAATAGAAACGGAATCTGTGTTCAATCGTTGATTTAGGACACTGGCATTGGTTTAGTAAATTATTATTGAACTTATTTATAAAATAAGTAAAAAAAAGTAATAAATAAATGAAGTTTTTTCTTTGTGTCAAAAAAAAAGATTAATTTTATTTCTTTAGAATTTTTCCGAAAAAAAAAAACATGAAACAAAAAAATCAACATAAATGTATTTTAAGGTATTTTCAATAACAAAGGACAAAATTGTTAGTTTGTAATCTAAATGTACTTCGGTTTAGAAGCTAGTTTTTTAGATGATACGATTTTTCTTTTTACATATTGCTTTTTCTATTGGAATAAAGATTCCAGGAGTTTAGAAATTTAACAAAGTTTTACAAGCAATTAAAACGTGCTTTTCTAGAGCGTCCTAGTTAACATGATCCTTTGTAAGCTATCACATTTACCAAGAGTACATAAATCACCCTGGTAACCAGGGTCACAGCCCAGGTCACAGGTACCATTCACATGGTTGCAGGAATTATTCTGCCCAGTACAGTGTTGACTGCAGCTCTCCATACAGCGATCCCCATAGTACCCAGTGTCACACTCTAGAAGACAAATGGCATTATTTGATTCTTCACATTTATGAAAAGCCTCCATTTTCAAAAATCAAGAAGCTTCTCATGTCATCTGATTATAGTGTTAAATAAAAGCGTAGTTTCTTTCCCATGAAAGAAGATGCAAGGGTTTAAAAACATCGCTTTTCATTCTGGTAACAAATAAAAAATGATATATTTTGAGGTAGGTTTTAAGTTCAACCACATTGACATAATTGTTTTTTTTTTTCCTATGAGAAAGAAAAACAATATGAATGCATAATGTCCAGTTTGTTTATCGAGATTATTTCGCAAACTTATAAGAGAAAATAAGTTGGTTTTTTCCAGGTCTTACCCTGATTACACAAATGACCCTGGTAGCCGGGATTACATCCCAGGTCACATGTACCATTGATATGATGACAGGTGTTGTTCAATCCGGTACAGTGTAGGCTGCACTCTTCTGTACAGCCCTCCCCGTAATAGCCAACACCACATTCTGACACAATAGAAAAGAAAAACATTTATTTAAAAGGCATTATTCGATTTTTATACCGCATAATTAAAGGCATCATAGAAGAGTGAAACAAATAATTAACAAAATCATGTTGGAATTATTAGCATTTTAATTCAATTCCGAATATATTGTCCAACTCAAATTGGACGATAAAACCATTTTGGATTCTTTATTCATTTTAAGGTTCTTCTTACTATTTCAGTTTTGCTTCAAGTTATGTAAAGTTATCTTATTAGAGTAGTACTTAAATGATTGATTCATTTTTATATCATAATTCACTATTTCATCCTTTTTTTTTTACTTTTGCCATTGCACAATGCTTTCATGCAAAAAAAGGTTCTTTCAATGTTGTTAATATAAAAAAAAATGATACACACTAAAATTATTGTAAGTCTTCAATAGAGGTGGTGTTGCCCCCGTTTTGTAACTTCACGTCGTTCATAGATAAAATAAATAGCAACTATCTTTTCTTCTTGTTATTATAATCTATTGTTCATACATTATTTCTGAATTAGATAGGTCTTCTTGAACAGTTTTACATGAAGGACTGTGATAGCTAGTGACTTTGATGAGATCGAAAGTTCTATCAGTTTAGAGGATTAAATACTTCATAGGATTTTTTATTTCACTTGACATTGATTTGCAGCCAGTGTTTAAATTTTCAAATTATGATGCTACATTGAGTTTTAGATTATATGAAGCTGAGAAATATTACTTTGTTTAAAAACATTATTTCATGATAATAATTTTTCTTAACATAAATGAAGCACAGTTAGTGAACTTTCTTTGGTAGTCAGTCGTCATTTGTATCTTGATTCCTCTTCAGGCTCACCTTGAATACATAAGGCACCTTGGTAGCCCGGATCACATCCCAGGTCACAAGAACCATTGACATTGTGGCACGTTGGGTTGTTCCCAGCACAATGTTCACTGCATGGAATTTTACAAATTTCTCCATAGTAGCCGCTGTTACAATCTGAGGGTTAAAAAAACAGCAACATCTCTGTGATCTTAGTTTAAAAAGATAACACTTATATTTTTATATCATGAAATTGTCTTCGGATTTTTGGTATATTGTTTCCCTTACAATGGGAATTGTTTTTTTTTTTCTTTCGCACCGACCACATTTATGCAAAACGATAAATTTTAAAGATTCTTACTCCCCTTGAAAACAACAGTGATGTATTCATCACGAAGAAAAATAATTACATTTCTACTGAAATTTTGAAACATAAAATATTTAGTTCAATATTTGCCCACATTATGTATTGAAATTCCATTAAACTTTTTGAATAATGGTTTGCATACTGCTAAACTGACAATCATTTTTAAACCATATTCTTACCTCTAATAAAATTGTTTATATCTTGCTTATGCGTAGGCCTTTTAAGTAAACACTGTTCTTACTTACCCATTGTGCATAAATCACCCTGGTAACCAGGATCACAACCCTGGTCACAAGTACCATTCACATGGTTGCAGGAGTTGTTCTTACCAGTACAGTGTTGACTGCAACTCTTCGTGCAACCATCACCATAGTAGCCAACATCACACTCTGAATAAAAAAAAATAATTTATATATATATTTCTATTTATTTAAACACCACGGTAATTTTGTTGCACATCACATTACTTAAGGCGCAAATGAGAGGCAATATAGTGATTTCCCACAAAAAAAGAATCTAGCTGAATACAGCTTTCGCGTACCCTAAAATATATGGGTACATTGATTTGGACTACAAATGGCAAAATGATCAATGCCTTTTTTAGGCTTTTTCATATATAAAAGCTGAAAATCTATAATTTTCAAAACTTTGCTTAACGTGCAAGATAACAATTAGACTTATTTTGTGATATTGCTTCATAACTTGGTTTCCATT
This sequence comes from Elysia crispata, assembly GCA_033675545.1. NCBI lineage: Eukaryota > Metazoa > Mollusca > Gastropoda > Plakobranchidae > Elysia > Elysia crispata. The sequence goes on from JAWDGP010005611.1 coordinate 197,643, forward strand.
ATTTTTGTTTTTTGTTTTTTTTTGCAAAAATTACGTCAAAGAGCGATAATATAAAACAAGCACTTTAGTGCATTTAGCTATATGCAGCTTAGGCATACCCTAAAATCAATGGGCGTATCGATTTGGATTACAAATTGCAAAATAATTAATGCCTTTTTTGAGATATCATCATTCATAAAAGCACTAATTTATAAGTTATAATTTATAATCATAAATCATAGCACAGTTCACCAGTCCCATTGCTAAGAGTATTAAAAACTATCATTTTCAGAATTGGGTTTTCATTTATGAAATAGGAAAAACAGGTTTTACAAACTGAATATTCATCATTTACTCCACTGTTTCATAAGAAATCTCTCTTTCTTTCTGGAGTTTTGCATGCCTCAAAGCGTAGAGAGATTGGCGATAAAATGATCGTCGTAAATAACCCTTGTTTGATCATTCAAGTAAAAAATCTACGTATCTACGTATGTTTTACAACATTTTTTTTTTCGTTAAAAAATAATGAACTGACTACGATAGTTTATATTTATAATCTTAACATCATTACACTAAAATTTTAATAGTATATTCAAATTTATCGCCAAAGGCTAAAATGTAATCTTATTTGTTTTATCTGTTATAAATTGATTCATAATGATAGATTATATTCACACCTGGTTTGCTTACAATTTAATAACACTTAAAAGTCTTTTTTTTTGTTTGTATTATTAAGACTTACCTTGCAAACATAAAGCACCCTTGTAACCTGGCTTGCACCCAAAGTCACAGGTACCATCGATATGGTGGCAGGGTGTGCTGTCTCCAGCACAGTGTTCACTGCATGGCACATTGCAACTCTCCCCATAGAAGCCAATGCTGCATTCTTGGACAAACATAAAAAGGTTCAATCTAAATCCCTCGCCATTGAAGCTGATGCTGCATTCTTGGACAAACATAAAAAGGTTCAATCTAAATTCCTCCCCATAGAAGCTGATGCTGCATTCTTGGACAAACATAAAAAGGTTCAATCTAAATTCCTCCCCATAGAAGCTGATGCTGCATTCTTGGACGGACATAAAAAGGTTCAATCTAAATTCCTCCCCATAGAAGCTGATGCTGCATTCTTGGACAAATTTTAAAAGGTTCAATCTAAATCCTTCCCCATAGAAGCTGATGCTGCATTCTTGGACAAACATAAAAAGGTTCAATCTAAATCCCTCCCCATAGAAGCTGATGTTGCATTCTTGGACAAATTTTAAAAGGTTCAATCTAAATCCTTCCCCATAGAAGCTGATGCTGCATTCTTGGACAAACATAAAAAGGTTCAATCTAAATCCCTCCCCATAGAAGCTGATGCTGCATTCTTGGACAAACATAAAAAGGTTCAATCTAAATCCCTCCCCATAGAAGCTGATGTTGCATTCTTGGACAAACATAAAAAGGTTAATTCTAAAGTCACCTGAGATTATCCTATGTTGTATCCGACATGAAAATCTTCAAACGTATTAAACTATTTTAGTCACACTTGATGCTGTATTTTATATCAAGTCGGATTTAAACCTGCACAATATGGAATCTTCATTTTCTGGACAGCCAACTTAGTAATTGTATTTAACAACTAACTCTTTTTCAAGCCGACACAATTCAAATTAATTCACTCACATTTACAATGTAAAATATAAAAAATAGTCTAAAATATTTGCTCAGTATTCTCTAAAAATATGCGCACTGCAAAGTATGGGGACAATTTTTAAAAGATTCTATTCCCCATAACTGCATTTAAGACATCCACTATTTTAAGTAATACTCATGTTCCTGACCTTGAGTACACAAACCACCCTGGTAGCCAGGTCCACAGCCCAAGTCACAAGTACCATTCACAGGGTTACACGAGTTGTTTTTTCCAGCGCAGTGTTGGCTGCAACTGTTCATACAACCATCACCATACTGGCCAATATCGCACTCTGTAAAAATATAGATATAAAGTAGATTTACTTCATTTCTTTTTTCAAGAACTTTGGCCTTTAGTGTATGACAAAGTTATGTTCTTTTCTTCGTAATGTAAATAGTGTGTGAATAACTTATTAATTTGAGTATCAATATTTTGTAAGCACAAAAATATTTGTAAATGTATTTAAGTTAAGAAGAGGTGTATGTTAAGTGTATTGTTAGCATTATTTTTGCTTCTTTTTGGAGGCTTTAGGACTCCAGACTTCGTTGATACTAGACTTCCTCATGATCTCGGTGCATAGATGAATCACTTTTTGTAAACAGGAAACCATAGAAGCACATGTGAAATTTAAAGTTATTTCATTTTAATCAATGCAATAAACATTATTGATTACAAAATAAAGAAGCAATGCTTCTAGCTTCTTTAAAAACATTACACCACAAAACAATTGAAGACTACAGGGAAAGAAGGGCAGTAACGTGAAAGTGTGTTAGTCACAAATTACTAATTCCTAAGTTATTCCCCTTAGACCATAATTCATTACATTAAGCTTGCCCTGGATAGTTCCATTTGAGCAAAAAGGGAAGTAGCAAACAGATAATAGCAGTTATAAATATAGAGAAAGAAGGTCCGTAGTCCAACTGATCCAAAGAAAGAAGGGCAGCAAGTTTGAAGTCGCTCATGTGATACAAGTCACATGACTTATCTCAGCCTATGACTTTGAAGAGTTCTGTTGTGTTTACAATGGAAACATGGTGGACGACAGAACTCCGCAAGTTACTGATACTTCCAAAAAAAGACCCAAACATCACGAAAAAGTGAACAACAGAAAAAACAAAGGCTGTCGCAGCACACAGTAGGGCCTGGCTGTTGATGCTCTAGATTTAAGTGTTTCCAAAACATTGTTGAGGATGAAAGGCAGGTGCTAATAGAGAGGTTTAATGGGTTGGCAAAGAGGATGAGCAGGATTATCTTGCATCGTGCATGTCAATCGTCAATGTTGCTAGACGGAGGCCTCGAGAGGAGTCTGCTAATCAGGTACCAAGTGAATCAAGCTTTGCATACAAGATTCTTGTCCCAAGGGCTGACACTGCAGAGAATTACCAGTTTGCTCTAAGGCATTGGGCTCGATCATCGGCGTTGGTGAAAAGCGCTTGTGGAAAATCAAAGAGCAACTAAGAAAAACAGGTAAGGAATCTTTGCTTATTTGTTATTAAAGTCTACATCTAGACAGTCTATGCCTACATTCAAATATTCAAACCATTCGATCTACAGACTGTAGATTTAGATTTAGCTGCTGGTCTTGGTTTTGTGTAGGTCTAGTTTTTGTTTTGATGTAAAGATTTAAAACTGGAGTCTAGGTCTAGATCTAATCTAAGTTTAGATCTAGATCTAATAGTATCAATAGTAATGAGAGTGACAAACATGGCACTAATATTATGGATTATTAGTCTAGTTCTGTTACATACAGGATAATATAATAGTAGAATGGCTGTCCGGTCCTGCTTTAAGTAAGTAAAGTCGAAGGAAATGAAATGATTTTAGTTGTTGTTTTCTGGATCAGTATCAATGTGTCGCATTTTTCATTTTATTTCGGTACCGGTAGCTGTTTATTTTAACTCTTGCTTCATTCCCACCTTCAGACCAATTTCTTTTTGAAAATTTATATTTTTTTTTTAGATTTTTCATTTTTTGTGTTGCCTAACAATATCATAGTTGGCCTATTTCATTTTAATGTATCCAATTACATGACGGGAAGAAAAAAAACGCGAACTTTATCTTAATATCTTGTTCAAATTGATGCAAAAATGATATAAGCCAATGTCAAAAGACTAAATTTTTGTGGACTCTTTAAAGACAAAATTGTTTGAATTAAATACTTTTTAACTTTTTTTTTAATAAAATGTTAATCTCCAGGATTCCCACCCGTGGACATGAGGGGAAAACATGGCAACAGACCTCACAAACTGATGGATGATCAAGTTATGGAGGTCATCAATCACATCAAATCATTCAAGGGACGACAATCTCACTACAGCCGGAACAGAAGCAGACGGCTCTACCTTCCTGATACCTTAAATATCTCCAAAATGCATGCTCTGTTCAGAGAGCAACGCCCTGCCTCATCAATCTCTTATGCATATGAAACATACAGGTCTATATTTAACTCTAAATTTAATATATCCTTTGAGTATCCAAGGTCAGACACTTGCTCTAAGTGTGATGAGTTTGCAGCTAAAATTAACCACCTAGAGGCTCAGCTTCTAAACGAAGCTAATGCGGCAATCGATGACCGTTTGTGGAAATTGAAGGTTGAGTGAGAATTGTATCACAGGAAGGCGGAAGTATTTTATGCTCGCAAGAAAGCTGCCAAAGAAAAGGCCAAGAAAAATCCGGAAACTCTGGCAGCTGCTTTTGACTTTCAACAGGAGCTCTATATGCCCAACCTCAGCACAAATGATGAGTTTTATCGGCGTCAGCTTTCATTGCACTCATTTGACATTCACGACTTGGTCTGAGATCAAGTGTACATTTATGCATATGCAGAGACAGTGGACAAAGGTGGCTCTGATGATGTAGTTTCTATGCTTTGGGATTTTGTGCAGAACTACTGCCCTTCAGAAGTCAAACATCTAGAGCTTTTTTGCGATTCTTGTGTAGTAAGAACTATACTGTATTTAGATTTTTCTATGCTGTTGTCCATTTCTGGAAAATGGTTGAGTCTGTGAAGCTGACATTTCCAGTCCGTGGACATTTGTACATGTGGTGCGATCGGGATTTCACTCTGATTCACAAAAAAGCACCTGTAGAACTTCCCTCCGACTGGTTCGCTTGCTTCAGATCAGCTCGCACAAGACCCATGACATATAATGGCATCACTATGACCCACAATGATTTCTTCAATTTCAGTGGTCTATTCAAACCTCAATTTAAAGCTGTTTGTCCTGTACCATCTCGCCCTATTCAGGAATTGTATTTCAAGAGGAATGCTCCCCTTAACTGGCATGGAGCAATAAATTCTGCTGTTTTGGTTGCCCGTGGCAAAGGCAAGGTGAGGGAGCCTGTGCTTGTAAACCAGAGAAACTGTACGCCACCCCATTACCTGTCAGTAAGGCAATGTATAAAGACATCCAGGTTCTTAAAACATTTTGCTCTCCTGGAAATCATGCCTTTGGGATCAGCTGTGGACAATTTTCATTAACAGGAATCCACTGATTCTGACTCTGATTAGGCAGGTTTTTTTTTTTTTTTAATTTTTACATGATTTCTTCCTTTTTTTGATTTAGTGGGGTAAGGATCTAGATGCACGTCATACAACAATAAAAAAAATAGGCTAAGCAGGATTAGATTCTGAATCTTAAAATATAATAAAGATTTAAACAAAACTTTTACTTTTTCCTTTTTTCTGTTTTTAACGGTACTGTTTTTTGTTTGTTTGTTTGTTTGTTTGGGTGTGGGTAGGCATGATATGCAAGATGGTGGATCTGGATCTGTCAGGCAGTTTGTTGTTTTCACATTTTCCTAATTTTAACTTTTTTTGGGGGGAAGGAGTGTCGTTAGGCCATACCACAATGTTTTGAATATGTATCTTTGATTATGTCTTTAAAAATCATAATCATGATATTGGCATAAAGTTCTGTATTGAAAATGTTGAAAAAAAACTTGGTGCATAAAATAGTAATTTGAGCTTTTATTTCGTTCATTTTCTTCATAAGTTCCTAAGACAAATTTTTTAAATCACTTTTTTGTTTTGTTTTGTTTATATGTTGGTGTGTCAGATCTACAATAAAACCAGCCTGAGAAAAAAGCTGTTTTAAATTTTATTGCTCTGTCTTAGTTTTGTTTTTTTTTATTTATTTTGAATGGGTGTTGGAGATAACAAAACTTAAGCAATAGCAGTTTAGTATTGTAAAGTAATACTGGTTTGACTGATGGACAATCATTACAGTATTTAAATCCTGCTTAAGACAATATAAGAGTGAAAGAGATTACTGTCGTTCAAAAGGCTACGTAGACTGATTCGAACATGCTCACTTCAGTTTGAGTAAAGTTAGCAACTTGTTTGAGAAAGTTTCATGTTATGATTATTTTAATATTCGAAATTGGTTCTTAAAATCTTGAAAAGCCCCATCCTTACTATGCTAAAGTGGGATGGCAAGATGTATATTGCCATCCCATGATCTAAAGATTATATTTCCTGTGGAGATTTAAATATGCTTGTCCTATAAAATAGCATGCCAACAGGGGGGCATTGGCAGATCATAGAGATTTGCAAAATTTTTATTTTAAAGTTCCTCAGACTCTACCCACACAGTAAACCCTGTGTTGAATTCATGGTTAAATGTATCAAGTTTTTACCAAACAGTTGACAAACTACTTTAAATATATGTTGTGACCTCACATCTAACACATAAAGAAAGCAGAGTATGTTTTAGGACGTTTTAAGAGACACAAATTGAGCTGAAAAGAGGCATTAGGACCATTCAGTAGAAAAAGGGCAGTAGTCCGAACAAAACTTTTGAGATTTAATTTTTAAGCATAAAAATCATTCCATGCTTTTCAAAATACACATAGTCACTCCCAGATAGGTGAACTTTAGGATTAAACGGCAATTAACTTGAAGTCAGTAGAGCTTGCTGGATTGTAGTCTGAACTTTTAAACTTATATTTTGCATTTTCTCAAAACGCATTTTTTGTGACTACTGTCCTTTTTCCCCTGTAGTCTTCAATTGGTTGGTTATACAGGAAAGGTTTGAAAGAATTAAATTTAGATGGTCTTATTTTAATCATTATAATTGTACAATACAAATACCTATGAGCATAAATTTATCAACTGACATTTATTGTAGACTAAGAATAATAAATTGTAATCTAGAAAAAGCATGCTAAGTATCATTTTGAGTACGTAAATAAAATGTAATACGTTTACATCGAAGGGAGAACATTCTGTAAACTATCGCTTTGGTGTCATCTCATGCTTGGCAAGCAATCCAATCCGATAAGTAAAAAAATATGCATCAAGCACCGATCAGATTCAGATGGAGCTTCATTAAAAGCAGTAGAATCAGATGTCTCGATTTAAAGGCCTTACTTTTCATAATACTTACAAGCCTTCTTTCTTTGACACTTTGTGATGAATTTAAAAATATCTATGTATAAGTTCTGTTTCCCTCTGAAAAGCGACGGACAGATGAAAAGGCCTAAATGGCAGGATACCTAAATAAAAAGGATATCATTTTACCTAACTCTGCATAGCATGATTCGTCTTTGAACCTATAACTGAAATATTCTGACAACAGTACGAATTTCTTTCACTTTTTTTTTTCGTTATGATTTTTTTTTTGGTAAATGAGAAAACCGCACACATCATACTTTATTTATATCAAATTAATCACCCTGTAAACATAAAGGATCCTTGTAGCCTCTATCACAAGTGCCGTTGATGTGGTGACAGGATTTGTTGGTGTCAGCACAGTGCTCACTGCAGGTCATCATGCATCCTTCTCCATAGTAGCCAGCATCGCACTCTCGAATATTTATATATATATATATATATATATATATATATATATATGTATATCCATATTTATAACATATATAGACATGACTATAACATATATATATAGAATAAAAATATATGGAATTCTCCACATGAAAAATATCTCCATTAATCTAAGTTCAGAACAACTCTAAACCATTGCTTAAACTTTAACAAGTGGTAATTAGTTTCTTTCCCATTTTTTGCGTGAGCCAAGAATAAGTGATGTAGGTAAACTACTATTCTATCGGCGAAAGACTAGCAAAGATACATAAAAGTAAATATATATGTATATATATATATATATAATTATATATTCAGAGATATTCAGAGATATATAGATACATGTAGTGAGAGATAAAGAGAGGGAGTTAAATGAAAAATGCTGTTATTGAAACTTCGGTTGTTGGCATTCCAATCGAGTTCAAAAGGAATAAACATTTTAGAGCAAGTTTTCCACTTACCAACTGTACATAAATCATCCTGGTAACCAGGATCACAGCCCAGGTCACAAGTACCATTCACATGGTTGCAGGAGTTGTTCTCTCCAGCACAGTGTTGACTGCAAAGTTCCACACAACTGTCGCCGTAGAAACTCCCATCACAATCTGAGAAAGAAAAAAATGCAACTTATATGTGCATCAAATGATTTTATAATTTTATAAATTTAAACCTTCAAAGTACGAAGCCTTGCTGTTAATTCACAATTTATTACTGCACTATGTGCTTGTTAATGGCACCTGAAACATTTTGCTCTATCACCTCCTTTTTTTGGGTTTTGCTTTTGTTCCAATGTGCACACACTTTAATTTTTGTTTTGACTTTGTTTTTTTGTTTTTGTTTTTTTGTATTGAGTGTATGCCCCATAAAATAAATTTGAAAACTTAACCGTACCTATTATTTTATATTTAAATCAAGTAACATAGTATGTCTTCTAAATTGAAGGATCTTTTGAAATTAAAAAAAAAATAAAACAAGCAATACAAAAACCGTGTATGCATTGGATTTTGAATTTGAATTTAAAACCATTATCACTTTTTTTGCTAAATTTGTTCAAATGCGTCCTATTCACCTTCTTGACATAAAGCATCCTGATATCCTGGAATGCTGCCCAAATCACAAGTACCATTGACATGGTGGCAGGAATTATTTTGTCCAATACAGTGATCACTGCACACCATTGCACAATCAACTCCATAGAAGCCAGTGTCACATTCTAAAGAAAGTGATGGGAAAAGGTAAATTGATCAATGAAGTTTAACCTCATGTTTTTCATACATAACTTGTAGTCTTTTTCATTTGTGAAGCTCTCGTAAAATTGGAGGAGAGTGAAATCAAATTCAATTAAAGGCCTGGGATATTCAAAACATAATTTGTCAACCAGTTTTGCTTTTTTACTGAATTAGAATTCATAAACATTATAATAAATTTTTTTGCGATTTTCTCTCCTGTGACAATGTTATATAATATATATATATAATAATATTTTTTTTCTTCTTATCCTATTTTGAAGTTGTGAGTTAGTATAGGATTTGAATTTAAAAAGTGAATCAGGAATAACTCAACATAGCAAAATTGAATAAAATTACACCTTTTGTACACAAGGCACTTTGGTAGCCTGCGTCACAACCAAGGTCACAAGATCCGTTGATATGATGACAGGAATTATCCTCTCCAGCACAGTGTTCACTGCATGCTTTTTTACACATGTCACCATGATAACCTATATCACACACTGTGAAAAAAAAGAAGCTGTAAAAAGTCTCTAACACTAAGGTGCAGGTGAGGAAAGAAACAATATTGATCTACAAGAGTTTGAAATTTTAAATTATGTTTAATATATGTCCACTTCGTTACAAGTCGTTATTTAATAATGAAGTTTGACAACTTTGTAATGCAATGAAATGTGCAAACAACTTTAAATATTGCCAGTGAAGCTGCATTGTAAATGCTAACAGTTTTAAGATATTTTCAATCAAGAATGCTCATAACTAATAGGCTTCTTGCATCCTCGTAATGTCCACCGTGCGGTTTAGGATAGAAGTTTGAGTTATTCCTCTTTCTTTGTAATAGGCCTACTTTGCTTTTCCAGGGTGAAAAACACAGGATGCAGTTGTTTGAACATGAATAAATGTATTGATAAAAAAAGGCCCAATATAGGCAAGATAAGGATTAAAGAATACCAATGCAATTATGTTATTGATTAAAAACATTTTCAGAAACACCAAACGAGGTTGCTTTTTAGGGCAGAAACAAAACCGATTTACATTTTCTCATAATATGGACACAAAATAATAATTCTAAAATAAGATTACTGAAATATATAATAAATATTCACAAGAATGGTTCCTATAAATTTAGATCAAATCAAATCTACATAATTATGTTTGGTATGGATTAAAATAAAGGAACATAATTTTTCTCTGAACAGTAAATGGTACTGTTGATTTGACAAAAAAATCCACAAAAACATTAACCTCTCTTACTTTGGACACAAAGAGCACCATAATAGCCTGGGTTGCAGCCGTGATGACAAGTACCATTGATATGGTTACAAGACATAATTTTGCCAGGGCCAGCGCAATGGATGCTGCATATATTTGAACAGTTGTTACCGAAAAATCCGTCATGGCACTCTGTAGAAAAGTGATGGGAACTATCAATCAATCTTTTTCTTATTATATAACGATTTATCGAGGTTTTGTCATGGTTTTAAGTTGTACTCCTTATATTCAGTTTTTTAATACATAAGTAAAAATCAAAAATATATTTTTATCATTAGAATACCTAGAATCTATTAGCTCTAAATTAAATTGAAAATAATTTTAGAAAGAAATAGTAGATGATCAAAAGAAAAAGTTTTCTATCATTTTCACATATGTGACCTTCAGGAAAAAAATCACATTTTATAACAGATTGGCATATAGCATTTTTTGTTGGTTTTTTTTTTTTTTTTATCTAATCTGGCTTAGGTTTTCTAATAATAAACATCTGCTTTATGACATTAATATTTTCTATAAATACACACATGCTTTACCGAGTAACCTTACTAAAATATATTTAAAAAAAACTATATTAGGGTATCTAAGGGTTATGTGAGTTTTTTTTTTTTTTTCGAGATTTCACGCGTTTTCCTCTCGTTGTACCTTGTTTACATAAAGCGCCATGGTAACCAGGGTCACAACCTAGGTCACAAGCACCGTTTACATGGTTACAAGGACTGTTGAGGCCACCACAGGTTTCACTGCATGTCTTATTACAATCAAGACCATAGAACCCACTCTGACATTCTGAAAACAATTGTGAGTTGCGGATGAATTTCAACACAAGGCAAAAAATATGATGATCTTAAAGGTCATTTTAAAATGAGTACATTCATTTAAGTAGTAAAGTACCAAATTATAGAACCCATATCATTGGTTTCTTTGAACAATTTAGGTTATTGATGATCAATTTCATCTTTGCACAAAACAAGATTTAGAGGTATTGAAAGATGCGTTCACATTATAGTGAGCAGAATATCATATTTTTTTTTGCTAACTTATCTGTAGGATTTTACCCTTTCATGAATATTCTACCTAAAATAATGATTTCATAATTTAATAATTTTTTTAGCAAGAAAGCACACTTTTTTGGTCCGAATGCCTATATTTTACCCTTTGTTTATTTGTTTTTTGTGTGTGCTTTCTTTGTTTTGCTTCCTACTGAGTTGTCTTATATATAGATTTCAAAGATCCATGTTCAATTTGGACTTATTTTTTACAGGCTGAGCTGTGCTTGAATTGTTTATGAATCTATAGAGAAGAGTTAATTTGATATATAATGAGGTAATGTTCATAACAAGATGTATGTTTTGATATATCAGGTACATTTTGTATTAAGTTTTTGCAAAATCAAAAAGTTGAAAATTGTGTCAAAAAATTGAGTCTTAGGTTACAACTTTTGAAACTAAGCTTCTTTCTTATTTCTTACTTTTCAAAAAAGTGAATATTAATTTATATATATATGACAAGCCTCAATCTTAAAACTGTAGTTCCCACTGATATGCGCTCAGTAGGTTTGGACTTACTCTGAATACATAACGAGCCCTTGTAGCCCGGATCACAGCCCATATTGCAAGTTCCATTCACATTGTTGCAAGTGTTGTCACTGCCAGCACAATGTACGCTACACCGCTTTGCACATCCTTCTCCAAATAAACCAATATCGCACTCTGATTTAAAAAAAATGTGCTCTACAGTGCCTTTCATTAAAAGAGACCCCAAATAGAATTATCGCTGCTCTAATCATAATAACTTTATTAATTACATTAGAATGAAATAAAAAAGAAACATTGAAAATATTGAAAAAGTTATAACAATAAAAATGAAAAAAAAAAATTAATACACGACTACTACTGCTGCTAATAATAATAATAATAATAATAATAATAATAATAATAATAATAATAATAATAATAATAATAATAATAATAATAATAATAATAATAATAAAAAAAAAAAAAAGAATAAGAAGAAGAAGAAGAAGAAGAAGAAGAAGAAGAAGAAGAAGAAGAAGAAGAAGAAGAAGAAGAAGAAGAAGAAGAAGAAGAAGAAGAAGAAGAAGAAGAAGAAGAAGAAGAAGAAGAGGAAGAAAAAGAAGAAGAAGAAGAAGAAGAAGAAGAAGAAGAAGAAGAAGAAAGAGAAGAAGAAGAAGAAGAAGAAGAAGAAGAAGAAGAAGAAGAAGAAGAAGAAGAAGAAGAAGAAGAAGAAGAAGAAGAAGAAGAAGAAGAAGAAGAAGAAGAAGAAGAAGAAGAAGAAGAAGAAGAAGAAGAAGAAGAAGAAGAAGAAGAAGAAGAAGAAGAAGAAGAAGAAGAAGAAGAAGAAGAAGAAGAAGAAGAAGAAGAAGAAGAAGAAGAAGAAGAAGAAGAAGAAGAAGAAGAAGAAGAAGAAGAAGAAGAAGAAGAAGAAGAAGAAGAAGAAGAAGAAGAAGAAGAAGAAGAAGAAGAAGAAGAAGAAGAAGAAGAAGAAGAAGAAGAAGAAGAAGAAGAAGAAGAAGAAGAAGAAGAAGAAGAAGAAGAAGAAGAAGAAGAAGAAGAAGAAGAAGAAGAAGAAGAAGAAGAAGAAGAAGAAGAAGAAGAAGAAGAAGAAGAAGAAGAAGAAGAAGAAGAAGAAGAAGAAGAAGAAGAAGAAGAAGAAGAAGAAGAAGAAGAAGAAGAAGAAGAAGAAGAAGAAGAAGAAGAAGAAGAAGAAGAAGAAGAAGAAGAAGAAGAAGAAGAAGAAGAAGAAGAAGAAGAAGAAGAAGAAGAAGAAGAAGAAGAAGAAGAAGAAGAAGAAGAAGAAGAAGAAGAAGAAGAAGAAGAAGAAGAAGAAGAAGAAGAAGAAGAAGAAGAAGAAGAAAAGAAGAAGAATAGGAGTTTAAACGATTTCATAAATTTGATCGAAAGTCCATCCTAAAGTATATTTTTATTGCCAGACATTTTAACCAAAAAAAGAAATGAGTGTCAACAATCTAAACTCTTATGATGTAATTATTTTATATGTGGCTATCAAAAAGGCAAACTAGATAAATGTGCAATTCAAAAATGGTCTGACTAAATTATCCTGTACGTTATCAAATGTATTGCACGATCAATAATCGAAATTATTAGACAAAAAATATGCGTTGTGTTGTAGCTTTGTTAACATCGTATAGAGTAGGGTTCTTATATTTTAATTAATTTTCATGCAAAACATTATAATAAAAACAAAAAAATAAGTGGTAAAGGAAACAACCTAAATTAAAAAAAAAAAACGATACTACTGATCTAACCAATGTACGCTTGAACTCACCTTGTGTACACAGCAAGCCCTTGTAGCCCGGGTCACAGCCCTTATTGCAAGTTCCATTCACATTGCTGCAAGTGTTGTCCAGTCCAGCACAATGTTCGCTACACAGATTTGCACATTGCGCTCCGAAATAGCCAGTACCGCAGACTGATATGAAAGAGAGACAGAAATTGTTTTGCATAGTGCGCTTTAGCCTCTAGTACCTCTAAACGGGATGTCTATTTACTCATTGTTGCTCTATCTGCTTATACCTTTGTAGCGAATATCAAGCTTTTCCCGGAGAAACTGTAAGTTTATTTTTACTTAAGACTCTGTATCTTCATGTGTTTATCTCAATTTACGACTTTATATTCAATACATTCAAAGATATAACAAACATACGTTCATCTTTGATATCATGTAACATTGTTGGTGGAATGAAATACTCATTTAATTATTGATAGGCACATGACAGCATGTTAGTATGTTATTAGTAAAGTCATGAGATAGGGGCTAAACGTTTATAAACAATCACCTTATAGTTGATAATAAGAACTGCGACAATTGGAACAAAATAATGCCATATTAGAAATGATAAAAATATACAAATTGTGATAGTAACAATAATAATAATAATAATAATAATAATAATAATAATAATAATAATAATAATAATAATAATAATAATAATAATAAAAAGAAGAAGAAGAAGAAGAAGAAGAAGAAGAAGAAGAAGAAGAGGAGGAGGAGGAGGAAGAGGAGGAGGAGGAGGAGAAGAAGAAGAAGAAGAAGAAGAAGAAGAAGAAGAAGAAGAAGAAGAAGAAGAAGAAGAAGAAGAAGAAGAAGAAGAAGAAGAAGAAGAAGAAGAAGATGAAGAAGAAGAACAAGAAGAACAAGAAGAAGAAGAAGAAGAAGAAGAAGAAGAACAAGAAGAACAAGAACAAGAACAAGAAGAAGAAGAAGAAGAAGAAGAAGAAGAAGAAGAAGAAGAAGAAGAAGAAGAAGAAGAAGAAGAAGAAGAAGAAGAAGAAGAAGAAGAAGAAGAAGAAGAAGAAGAAGAAGAAGAAAAATACTTCAAGTATGTTACTGATTACACTGCAGATTGAGTTATAGCAAGTCGAATAATAATAACACATATGAGAAAAAAATCAATGTTTGATGCCAAATTTATAAAGATTTACAACTAAGATTTTTTTTTTTTTTCATACAGAACGTTACAATAAAGAATTTTAATAAAACATGTTGTAAGTCATAACGCAAACAGCCTAAATTCTAAAATCCTAGATGCTACTGATCTGATCTAAAAACGCTTGAACTCACCTTTTGTACATAACGAGCCCTTGTAGCCCGGGTCACAGCCCATATTGCAAGTTCCATTCACATTGCTGCAAGTGTTGTCTAATCCAGCACAATGTTCGCTACACGACTTTGCACATTGCGCTCCAAAATAGCCAGTAGCGCACTCTGATGTGAAAAAAAAAATTTTTATTTTGCAGGTGACGCGTTTGCCTCTAGTTCTACAAAAGGGGACCATTACTTAATTCATCGTTGCTGTATGACTATAACTTTAATTGTGACCATCAAGCTTTTCTCCCAATAGGTCTTATTTGAAATACAAAAACTGTTGCATCGTTATATCTCTACTTTATATCTCGGATATTCCGAGATGTAACAAAGGTTATTCCATCTTTGATTTCATGTAATATGCTCATCCTTTTTTATCACGGAGTTTCTCTTTGGCGTAGGACGTAGAATGTTGCCGAAACCGCAACAAATTTCTAGTCTAGCAAGTCTTGTTTTGGGAAGGACGTCTATTGCGAACCCTTTGGCCGAGACCGCAACAGCGTCTAGTCTACCGCGTCTTGTTTTGGGAAGGACGTCTATTGCCAACCCTTTGGCTGAGACCGCAACAACGTCTAGTCCATCGCCTCTTGTTTTGGGAAGGACGTCTTTTGCCAACCCTTGGCCAAGACCGCAACGATGTCTAGTCTACTGCGTCTTGTTTTGGGAAGGACGTCTATTGTCAACCCTTTGGCCGAGACCGCAACAATGTCTAGTCTACTGCGTCTTGTTTTGGGAAGGACGTCTATTGTCAACCCTTTGGCCGAGACCGCAACGATGTCTAGTCTACCGCGACTTTTTTTCGGAAGGACGTCTATTACCAACCCTTTGGCCGAGACCGCACCAGCGTCTAGTCTACCGCGTCTTGTTTTGGGAAGGACGTCTATTGCCAACCCTTTGGCCGAGATCGCACCAGCGTCTAGTCTACCGCGTCTTGTTTTCGGAAGGACGTCTATTGCCAACCCTTTGGCCGAGACCGCAACAGCGTCTAGTCTACCGCGTCTTGTTTTGGGAAGGACGTCTATTACCAACCCTTTGGCCGAGACCGCAACAATGTCTAGTCTACCGCGTCTTGTTTTGGGAAGGACGTCTATTGCCAACCCTTTGGCCGAGACCGCAACAATGTCTAGTCTACCGCGTCTTGTTTTGGGAAGGACGTCTATTGCCAACCCTTTGGCCGAGACTGCAACAGCGTCTAGTCTATCGCGTCTTGTTTTGGGAAGGACGTCTATTGCCAACCATTTGGCCAAGACCGCAACAATGTCTAGTCTACAGCATCTTATTTTGGGAAGGACATCTATTGCCAACCATTTGGCCGAGACCGCAACAATATCTAGTCTACTGCGTCTTGTTTTGGGAAGGATGTCTATTGCCAACCCTTTGGCCGAGACCGCAACAATATCTAGTCTACCGCGTCTTTTTTTTTGGGAAGGACGTCTATTGCCAACCCTTTGGCCGAGACCGCAACAATATCTAGTCTACCGCGTCTTGTTTTGGGAAGGACGTCTTTGGCCAACCCTTTGCCCGTGAGGACTGGATCGGAACCGTCTTAACTTGGCATGTACTGGACCAAGTGAAATTCCCGTCATGAACCAAGACTCGTAACGATGTGTTTTCAAAGGACCTGATTATATTTATGGTTCTTATGGTATTACTCATTACTTAACATTTAAGACCAATATACTCTATATTTACTGAGACAAAGGTGTTCACACAATATAGTACGTCTTACCCTCAGTGCAAAAACGGCCAATGTAGCCGTCATCACATCCTTGGTTACATGATCCATTCACATGGTTACAGGCATTGTGCTGTCCAGCACAGTGAACGCTGCATTGTTTCCTACACTTTCTCCCGTATTTTCCAGTTTGGCATTCTGGAAAATAAAAGGTTCTGAAGGAAATTGACTAATCCTGTATTTTCCAAATCTGTTTTTAGATACTTTCTAACGGTTGTTTTAAAGCTGTCAGTCTTCAAATTAAGTGTATAAACTTAAACTACCTCTCAGGAATTTTTAATCGTGTGTGTATTTAAACCTACATGACGATGAAAATTTAAAAAAAAAAAGAACTGTGAATTTATTGATTTTGATTTTTCACAAAATAGGCGAAAAAGACTGATTTTCCCCAAACCAATTTAAAATGTTTATAAACGCATAAATAGGAATTCTTGCGATTCTGGCAAAACGTGTATAATGGTGTCCTGCTTTCAGTAATTTATCGCTGCGCATTTATTTAAACCTACATGATAATGAACTTTAAAAAGATCTATAAATAGGTTTGGATTCTACATGATTATCCAACTCTTCTAGTTATCATCATGTTAAGGTTTTTTGATAATTGTCTATACGTTTAACAAATTCCTTTTGGCTTAATCCCCAACCCAGTTGACCCCTGATGCCTAATTCATTTGTAAAGAAACATAGTCTCAAGCAACTTACTCTGTTTACATCCTGCCCCTCTGTAGCCTTGATCACAGCCGTACTTGCATGTCCCGGTAATATGGTGACAAACATTCTTTGGCCCAGCACAGTTTGAACTGCAACGTAAAGAACATCCACGCCCGTAACGTCCTCTGTTACATTCTGTCAGAAAAGAAAAAAAAAGCTGAATGCGTTTTGTACACGGCGTAGTGCTGATCAGATTTATTTGTTCTTAATAGTTATCGATAAAAAACAACAACCAAAACCAGAACAAAAACCAAAATAATAAAAAAGAAAACAGTATAATGTTACTGCTTAATGTGTTTATCCATCACACAAACTGAGAAGCCTTTTAGTTGGAAGAAGACTTTGCGCAACTAACAATCTTAACCTGAAAAATTGATTAAAGCAAAATATGCTTTAGTCATGAGTGTTTCCAACTTGTGCACTAATAGGCAACCCCCATAGGTCCTTAAGTCATGAGTGTTTCCAACTTGTGCACTAATAGGCAACCCCCATAGGTCCTTAAGTCATGAGTGTTTCCAACTTGTGCACTGATAGGCAACCCCCATAGGTCCTTTAGTCATGAGTGTTTCCAACTTGTGCACTGATAGGCAACCCCCATAGGTCCTTAAGTCATGAGTGTTTCCAACTTGTGCACTGATAGGCAACCCCCATAGGTCCTTAAGTCATGAGTGTTTCCAACTTGTGCACTGATAGGCAACCCCAATAGGTCCTTTAGTCATGAGTGTTTCCAACTTGTGCACTGATAGGCAACCCCCATAGGTCCTTAAGTCATGAGTGTTTCCAACTTGTGCACTGATAGGCAACCCCCATAGGTCCTTAAGTCATGAGTGTTTCCAACTTGTGCACTGATAGGCAACCCCCATAGGTCCTTAAGTCATGAGTGTTTCCAACTTGTGCACTGATAGGCAACCCCCATAGGTCCTTAAGTCATGAGTGTTTCCAACTTGTGCACTGATAGGCAACCCCCATAGGTCCTTAAGTCATGAGTGTTTCCAACTTGTGCACTGATAGGCAACCCCATAGGTCCTTTAGTCAATTCTCAAGACATGACAATAATTAATGTTATGAAAATGTCGACCACGGTAATATGAAAGCTTTAAAATTCTGTGTAATATTCAATCTTTTAACTTTCCCTCGTTTAAACACAGTAGAAATCTCAATTTAGAATTATTTCTACAGTTCTAATTATGATTAATCGTCATGGTTTTTTTAACAATAGTACAATACTAGAAAATAATACTTATTTTCCATAAATTATAAATCTATACGCTATGTATATATTTATAACTTCCTGCAACTCATGGCCTTTTTACAATAAACAAGAGCTGAAGTTTTAAAATTTGAAGAAAATCGTATGTAAACCCCTCCGAACACGCTCATTCCTCTCTAAAACCGAGATGTTCTGTCATGAGATTTTCAAAAAGCAAACCCTGTCTCAGTACACATATACTCCAAGAAAGGCTTGTACACGAGACTTTTTACATAAATTAAACCATTTAAATATCAATCAAATCAACTATTGGAGGCATTTGCTAAAATGCAACGATATTTGACTTTAGCTAAACAACACTTCAAATAGCTATAATTGTGGTGAAAATAAGGCACTCGATATTACATAAAAAATTGTTCACAGTACCCGGTATCGCCGTATTTAAAGGCAGACAGTCTGGTGTCTCTTGTAACGGTTTATCTTATCGAGGTATTTAGCCACAGATAGGCTGGAGTCTCTTTTAACAGTTTACGTTATCGACATATTCAGCCACAAATAGGCTGGTGTCTATTTTAACATCGTCGTATTTCGATGAGAATACGCTTGAATCTTTTTTTACGCTTCAACATATCACCGTGTTTAAATATGTAGTGTATATTCGCATTATTTAGACGTAGACAATGTGGTATCTATCTCAATCGTTTACCTTATAACCGTATTTAGACGTAGACAATCTGGTATTTATCTCAATCGTTCACCTTATAACCGTATTTAGACGTAGACAATTTGGCATCTATCTAAATCGTTTTCCTTATCACCGTATTTATACGTAGACAATCTGGTATCTATCTAAATCGTTTTCCTTATCACCGTATTTAGACGCAGACAATCTGGTATCTATTTGAATGGTTTGCCCTATCACCATATTTAGACGTAGATAATCTGGTATCTATCTTAATGGTTTAACCTTATCACCATATTTAGATGTAGACAATCTGGCATCTATCTCAATGGTTTACCTTATCACCGTATTTAGATGTAGACAATCTGGCATCTATCTCAATGGTTTACCTTATCACCGTATTTAGATGTAGACAATCTGGCATCTATCTCAATCGTTTACCTTATCACCATATTTAGATGTAGACAATCTGGCATCTATCTCAATGGTTTACCTTATCACCGTATTTAGACGTAGACAATCTGATATCTATCTCAATCGTTTACCTTAGCACCATATTTAGATGTAGACAATCTGATATCTATCTCAATCGTTTACCTTATAACCGTATTTAGACGTAGACAATCTGGCATCTATCTCAATGGTTTACCTTATCACCATATTTAGATGTAGACAATCTGGCATCTATCTCAATCGTTTACCTTATCACCGTATTTAGACGTAGACAATCTGATATCTATCTCAATCGTTTACCTTATAACCGTATTTAGACGTAGACAATCTGGCATCTATCTCAATGGTTTACCTTATCACCATATTTAGATGTAGACAATCTGGCATCTATCTCAATGGTTTACCTTATCACCGTATTTAGACGTAGACAATCTGATATCTATCTCAATCGTTTACCTTATAACCGTATTTAGACGTAGACAATCTGGTATCTATCTCAATCGTTTACCTTATCACCATATTTAGATGTAGACAATCTGGCATCTATCTCAATGGTTTACCTTATCACCGTATTTAGACGTAGACAATCTGGTATCTATCTCAATCGTTTACCTTATAACCGTATTTAGACGTAGACAATCTGGTATCTATCTCAATCGTTTACCTTATAACCGTATTTAGACGTAGACAATCTGGTATCTATCTCAATCGTTTACCTTATCACCATGTTTATATGAAGACAATCTGGTATCTATCTCAATCGTTTACCTTATAACCGTAATTAGACGTAGACAATCTGGTATTTATCTCAATCGTTTACCTTAGCACCATATTTAGATGTAGACAATCTGATATCTATCTCAATCGTTTACCTTATCACCATATTTAGACGTAGACAATCTGGCATCTATCTCAATGGTTTACCTTATCACCGTATTTAGACGTAGACAATCTGGTATCTATCTCAATCGTTTACCTTATAACCGTATTTAGACGTAGACAATCTGGTATCTATCTCAATCGTTTACCTTATAACCGTATTTAGACGTAGACAATCTGGTATCTATCTCAATCGTTTACCTTACCATCATATTTAGACGTAGACAATCTGGTATCTATCTAAATCGTTTACCTTATAACCGTATTTAGACGTAGACAATCTGGTATCTATCTAAATCGTTCACCTTATAACCGTATTTAGACGTAGACAATCTGGTATCTATCTCAATCGTTTACCTTACCATCATATTTAGATGTAGACAATCTGGTATCTATCTAAATCGTTTACCTTATAACCGTATTTAGACATAGACAATCTGGTATCTATCTCAATCGTTTACCTTACCATCATATTTAGACGTAGACAATCTGGTATCTATCTCAATGGTTTACCTTATCACCGTATTTAGACGTAGACAATCTGATATCTATCTCAATTTTTTACCTTATAACCGTATTTAGACGTAGACAATCTGGTATCTATCTCAATAGTTTACCTTACCATCATATTTAGATGTAGACAATCTGGTATCTATATCAATCGTTTACCTTATAACCGTATTTAGACGTAGACAATCTGGTATCTATATCAATCGTTTACCTTATAACCGTATTTAGATGTAGACAATCTGGTATCTATATGAATCGTTTACCTTATAACCGTATTTAGACGTAGACAATCTGGTATCTATCTCAATCGTTTACCTTACCATCATATTTAGATGTAGACAATCTGGTATCTATATCAATCGTTTACCTTATAACCGTATTTAGATGTAGACAATCTGGTATCTATCTCAATCGTTTACCTTATAACCGTATTTAGACGTAGACAATCTGGTATCTATCTCAATCGTTTACCTTATAACCGTAATTAGACGTAGACAATCTGGTATTTATCTCAATCGTTCACCTTATAACCGTATTTAGACGTAGACGATCTGGTATCTATCTCAATCGTTTACCTTATAACCGTATTTAGACGTAGACAATCTGGTATCTATCTCAATCGTTTACCTTATAACCGTATTTAGACGTAGACAATCTGGTATCTATCTCAATCGTTTACCTTATAACCATATTTAGATGTAGATAATCTGGCATCTATCTCAATGGTTTAACCTTTTGCCGTATTTAGACGCAGACAATCTGGTATCTATTTGAATAATTCGCCCTATCGCCATATTTAGACGTAGACAATCTGGTATCTATCTCAATGATTTATCCTATCACCAGATTTAGACGTAGACTATCTGGTATCTATCTCAATCATTTACTTTATCGCAGTATTTAGACGTAAACAATCTGGTATTAATTTTACGTTTCATAAAATCGTTGTATTCAGAAGTAAACTTTCTTTAGTATTTATTTTAACACTTCATATTATCCATGTCTTTGAACATTTCACAAATTATAATATTTCACCTGCTGGTTTCTCGCAGACATATCCTTGTTCGTAACTTTGACTAAAGTCATACCATAGTCCTCCAGGATCTTTCCTAATTTCTGCACCTACAGTCTCAGTGCGCCACTGGCTTGGTTGACCGCTTGCCCAAGCTGTATAGTTTGCCTTGGAATTAAAGAATGGAGAAAAGCTGTTAGAGATGATGAAGGAGAAAAGCTGTTAGAGATGATGAAGGAGAAAAGCTGTTAGAGATGATGAAGGAGAAAAGCTGTTAGAGATGATGAAGGAGAAAAGCTGTTAGAGATGATGAAGGAGAAAAGCTGTTAGAGATGATGAAGGAGAAAAGCTGTTAGAGATGATGAAGGAGAAAAGCTGTTAGAGATGGTGAAGGAGAAAAGCTGTTAGAGATGATGAAGGAGAAAAGCTGTTAGAGATGATGAAGGCTTGAGTATTGTGTTGCATTATTACATATCTAAATACTTTATCGAGGCTTAAGTTGTATCATTGAGTCTCCTCACCTTGGAGTGTTCATCAAGCCATCGAAACACGCCTCTACGATTTCCGTGTAATCCAAGCCAATAGTAGCCCCCTCTACCCAGTCTGATTAGTCCTGGGTTAGGACAAACACAAAAATATCATAAAGTCTTTGAGGGTTGAAAAAAATTTTTACCAGACTTATTATAACAAAGTATTCATTGCAGAATATTTAGTATTTTCGAGGAGGCTAAAAAAAAGTAAAATAAACTTAATATAAAGAAATATGAAAATAAACCTGATTTAATAATGATGATGTCTTAAATACTTTAATTACAAAACCATATTCTAAGATCTTTTTAAAAAAAATTATAGGCTAATTTTGGCTCTCCTCACCCTTTTTATTTTATCAAACACGACTTTTTTTTTTGTTACCAACTTTAATTCAAAATAAGAGGCGTAAAAATAACTTCGGGCAGCACCATGCTTTATAAAGTGATTTATTCACCGTAAATAAACTGGTTCATCTCAGCATTCAAGATTCGGACTAAATCTCCGCCATGGGATCGACAAGCTCTTCTTGCTCCGCTCCATGATCTGGAATCTTCAAAAACTTTGATGCATGTTCCAGAGTACCGACTTTCCTTCCATTGCCCTGAACAAAAGCCTGTTAAAGAAGTATTAAGAGAGAAAATGTAGAATTCTTTGTTGTATATAGTCAGGGTAACATGGTATTATAAACCATCAAGGAAACGTAATATGCACTTAGTGAGAATGGGTGTATTGTGTTTTGCGTCGCCTTTATTTGGTTTGGTGTTGAATTTCCAAGAAACCTGTTCACTCTTAAGCGAAGAATATTCCAGGATAGTTTTACCATGATTAACTTAAAAAAAATAGGATCTTCCTTTTTCGTAGCGACTTTCTAATTCAAATGGCCTGACGTAGCTAATATCTCTACTGCAAGTTTGTGTGAAATTTGTCCAAAGCCCTAGATCTATAACTGAGGCCACTCTTGCTTTTGACTGGTGAGGAGTTAAACTCACTACATCATGTAACAATCTCGGCTAGCCAGAACTGTCAAGGTTAGCGTGTATTGTTCTCAGAGTTGTTGAGAACCAATACGAATATTGCAATAATATAGTTATCCAGTTTTATGAAATCCAAATTTAATATTATGCTTTTTTTGACTTTCATTATCAGATAAGTTTTTAAATACGCAGTTATGAATTCCCGCAAAGCCATTGCATCTCTAGGTACATTTGCTGTAATTCAAAGCCTACTAATTAGCATTTAAAGCGGTGTTAAAATAGCTTATTTCTCTGTGTTTTATTGTTCACTTTAAGGAATGGTGAGTAAAACCCCTGCATAATAAAATAATGTTGCAGAATTGGTTGTAACATTATATGGGCCCCTCTGTTTTTTAAAGTTTTGGATCACGAATTGATGAAACAAAGGTGCCAACTAGTTAGCCATAATTGGAAATCAACAAGGATTCAGTAAGTAGAGCAAAAATTACAAAAGGCTGTGCTAGAAACAATAATTCTACGGACCAACTTAAATATTCATGAGGACACTTGATATAGGCTGACCACGCCCGTGGAGGCTCACTTTTGCGTTGGTCGGTCCAGAAGCTCACACTGTTTCGCTCCAGGTCTAGATTCTAGCGAAATTGAATGTTCTTGTGCTGGTTTTCAAACGTTCAAACTTCTTTTCTTTTTTTTTATTTTGCATCTTATTATTTATGACGGTGACTCATGTAAGTATGTAAAAAATACATTTTTTTTCTTGTACCCAACAAGATCTGGATCTCCCTTATTCAGGGCTGAATGTCATCACCCAAGCATATTTGTGACGTTCAATATTACCTCTAATCGATATCCTTGCATGTTAGGAATACAATCATATTGCATACCGGTAACTGTTCATTTCATATTCCTCTGTTAAATGTAACGTTAGGGATACGAAAGTTAAAATGCTGATTATCTGTGTATTTGGGTCTTGACCTTGTTTGAGTTTAACTATAACGACAATCTTGTAACAAGACACTTGGATCTTTTCTTCATGTTTCATTAAGCTTTGATCATCAAGATATTATGATGTTTAATCACTTGCCCCGTCGCAAAACCAAGTGCATAAGGAATCAAAAATCAGAAAGTCTACAGAGTTTCATTCTTTTTGTCGCTCTCTTTCTTTTTCACCGGCACCCTTGTCGGGTATCTCTCTCTCTCTCTCTCTCTCTCTCTCTCTCTCTCTCTCTCTCTCTCTCTCTCTCTCTCTCTCTCTCTCTCTCTCTCTCTCTCTCTCTCTCTCAGTGTTTAAACTGATTAAGAGGTGCAATCTTGTAAACCTAACAACTATAATATATGTATTTGTTTACAACTTTTGATATGCTCATTCACTGTATGACTATAAGAGAGAGTTTCATATTATTAAAACCGATTAAAAAAAAAATTCGGTTGTCTCAACTGCCGCCAAGTGCTACATCTTCTGAGCTTCGGAATAGAAAAGAGTGAAAGAAAGAAAATGCACCAGTTGTCTAAACTGCCCCGAATGCTACATCTTCTGTGCTTCGGGAAAAAATGTGCAACAGTTACCTAACCTGCTTCCGAATGTTCCAGCCTATGTGCTTCGTACCTAAACCATTCATGTCAATCAGTTGTTTAAACTTCTTCTTCTTCTTCAGGTGCCATGCCGGCTGGCGTGGGCGATCAAGGACCTCCAACCAACTCTACAGCTCATCTCTCTGATCATCTCGGATGGTTTTCCAATGTTCATCCAAACCGCCAGGCTGTCCAACATCTTTTCTCTTGGTCTTCCTCTGCCTCTCTTTCCATCAAATTTTCCTGTTGTTACCAAATGTTCTAGTTGGTTTCTTCTTATGACATGACCAACATATTTTGCTTGTCTTTTTCATTAATTGTCTTGTGGTTTGTGCTCCTGTTAAGACTTCTTCATTTGTTTTCTTCGCTGTCCATGGTATTCTCATCATTCTTCTTAAAAACCACATCTCTGTTGTCTCCAAGGATCTTTTTATTCGCTCGTCAATTGTCCATGCCTCACACCCATAGAGTAGCACCGGTTCTATAAATGCCTCTAGAATTCTTTTTCTCACTACTATTGACATCTTTATGTTTGTCATAATGGATTTCATTTGCTGGAATGAGGCTTTCGCTTGAGCAATTCTACTTTTTATCTCTTGGTGGTTCCTACCATCTGATGTTATCTGTGTTCCAAGGTATTTGAATGAGTTGCTTGTTTTATGGTGTTTTCTTTGATCTTGATTTCGCATTTTGGTATTGATGTTTTCCTCGTTATTATCATTGATTGTGTTTTCTTGCTGTTTAGTTCAAGTCCTTTGTTTTCGCTTTCTTCCACTACTTTGTTGAGAAGTTCTTGTAATTTCTCTTCCGAGTCTGCTGTTAATACCGTGTCATCGGCGTATCTTATGTTGTTAATGTTATGTCCACCTATCTTCAAGCCCTCTATTTCCTCTATCTGTCTCATGATCATTTCGCTATACAGGGAGAAAAGGTCTGGGGATAGGACACATCCTTGTCTCACTCCTCGTTTGATATTTTGGAAGTTGCTCGTTTCTTCTTCAACTCTTACTGCTGCTTTCTGTTCCCAGTAGATGTTTTTGATTATCCTTAGATCTTTTTCATCAATGTTTAGTTGTTGCAGAATGGTAATGATTTCTTCATGTCTTACTCTGTCAAATGCTTTTGTATAATCAATAAAGCATACATACAGGACTTTGTTTACCTCTAGGGTACTTTCAATAATTTGCATGAGAATGTAAATTGCATTTGCTGTTCCCTTACCTTCTATAAATCCGCATTGATTGTCTGCTATTTCTGTGTAGACCTTGTTTCTTTTTCTTTTCATTATTATTCTCAAAAGTATTTTTGTCATGTGGCTTATTAAGCTTATTGTACGATGTTGTTCACACTCTGTCGCTCCTTGTTGTTTTGGTAAGACAATGAAAATTGACTGTAGCATTTCTTTTGGTATTTCCCCAGTGTCATATATAGTGTTTAGCATTTTGGTTATGACGTCTAGTTCTATACCTTCTGGAGCCTGCATCATTTCTGTTGATATCATATCTGGTCCAGTTGCTTTCCCTGTTTTCATGTTCTTTATTGTATTTTCTACTTCTTCTCTCATAATTTCTGGGCCTTCTGAGATATCCTGAAGAGTTAGATCTTCATTTCTATCATCATCAAACAATTTGCTGATGTATTCCGACCACCTTTGAAGTTTCTTGTCTTTTTCCATGATGATGCTTCCGTCTTTTGATTTTATACACCCTGTTTTTGAGCTTGCCTTTCTTCCTGTGATCTCTTGTATTCTCTTATACATTGCTTTGGGTTCTTTGTTCACTTCTGTTTCTATTTCTTCAATTTGTTCATTCAGCCATTTTTCTTTTGCTTGATCACATTTTCGTTTGATTTCTTTGTTGATTTCCTTATGGCGCACTTTTTTTGGTTTTTCGAGTCTTCTTTTCTCCATTAGTTCCAGAATTTCTTCTGTCATCCATTTTCTTTTCCTTGTTGTTTTCATTGTTGTGACAGTCTCTGTTGTACTTTGAGTCAGAGCATCTTTTAGTTTCACCCACCGTTGTTCAACCTCTTGTATCTCTTCCAGCCCTGTGAATCTATTCTTTACTTCTACAGTATATTGTTCTTTTATTGCTGTGTTTGTTTTAAGTAGTTTCAAGTTCAGTTTCAGATTCTTTACTGCCTTTGAAGTACTCTTGAGCTTGATTTTGATTTCGCTCATCATTAGGTTGTGATCACTGTTACAGTCAGCTCCTGGCAGTGTTTTGATGTTTATCATTCCATTTCTGAACCTCTTATCTATCAGTTGTTCAAACTGCTTTCGAAAATTAAAAAAAAAATCATAATTAATAAATAAGTTGTTTAACCTGCTTCCAATTACTATAGCTTCTGTGTTTCAGATAAACACATGCAATTCAATCAGTTGATTAGATTATTTACGAATGCTACGGCTTCTGTGCTTCAGAAAATAACTTGCTATTCAATCAGTTGTTTAAACTGTTTCCGAATGCTACAGCTTAACTGCTTTGGTTAACATCATACAATTCAATCAGTTGTTTAAACTGTTTCCGAATGCTACAGCTTAACTGCTTTGGTTAACATCATACAATTCAATCAGTTGTTTATACGGTTTCCGAATGCTACAGCTTAACTGCTTTGGTTAACACCATACAATTCAATCATTGTTTGAACTGAATTAGAAGGCTACAGATTCTAATGCGTGTGATAAACATGCAATGTCATCAGCAATGTAATAAATTGCCTTTAAATGCTAAAGCTTATGTGCTTTGGTAAAATCCTAAAGCTAAATTGCTCCTCGATGCCTCATATTTTATGCTTCAGAACGAATCAAATCGAAACATAAATAATTCTGAATGATGCAACCTACTTGCTTAAAAGAAATTTCTGAAAAGATTTAATTGCTCTGTTGACAAAGAATAATTATTCTGGTTGTTTATTTCACAGGTGCAATAGCGCTCGCTACGACTTGTCTCGAAGTAACGTGCCACTTCATCTAGAGACTGAAACATGGCAAAGGCTGCGATTTATGTATTTCGGAAAAACCTTGATTGATTGAGAAAGGTTTAGAGGCTACAAAATTTTTCTCTAACATATAATTCTTAATTGTAATTTTAAGATATGGAGATTGTAAGAACAAGGGCAGACTGTAAACAATAACAGTCCTGTCTAAAAAATTTCAATGTTATCACGTGCCAATAATGCTACAAACATGTTTTTTGTGGGTTTTTTTATGGGGTTTTTTTTCCGGGGTTCGATGAATTAATAAATACGTTACATTTGTGTTGTGGTAGGACCATGGATAAAGAATTATGAGTAATTCAGCTGTTCCCTTCAGTACATAGTTCTCTATACTTTATATACCGGTACTTGCTGTGATTTATTGTTGTTGTTATTGTTATTGTCATAACGAATTGAGCTTTCTGGTCTTCATCATGGTGGAGCTGCATCAGGAGCTGCAAAGAATCGAGGAACACTTATCCCTTGTAACGAGAATGTTACATATGGTCGCAGCATTAATAGACTCATTTGACGCCAATGAAGAATGTGACCAAGGGACTGCAGACACAGATCCAGGGTTTATGCATACTTATTTTCCTCACAACGCACCCCAAGCGACTGCACGCCTGGTCGAGCCCCAACATTCTTGTCCAATACATCATTTTCAGGCATCAAACAACACGCCCCCGCCCCCCCGCCCCCCCCACCCCCCAAGTGGGCCCGTCGTTGCCTCAATCAGAAATGCTGCACTTTAACTCATCAGCTATCTCGGATAGCATCTCTGTTCTGCGACCACTGACAGGTGTGTTCAAGGTGGGTCAAGTTGAAATCAATCATGATGTAGCAGAAAATATCAAGAAAGTCCTGGCCCACCGACTAGATAAAGAGACGAGAGGACAGTTGGATGCTGATGTCAGACTTCTCTCTCCAACTGTGAGCGGACATAAGTACTGGAGTGAAACCAGCCGACTAGATAAAGAGACGAGAGGACAGTTGGATGCTGATGTCAGACTTCTCTCTCCAACTGTGAGCGGACATAAGTACTGGAGTGAAACCCGCCGACTAGATAAAGAGACGAGAGCAAAGTTGGATGCTGATGTCAGACTTCTCTCCAACTGTGAGCGGACATAAGTACTGGAATAAAACCCGCCGACTAGATAAAGAGACGAGAGCAAAGTTGGATGCTGATGTCAGACTTCTCTCCAACTGTGAGCGAACATAAGTACTGGAATGAAACCCTGCAATCTACCAACAAATATCCTCATCTGTCAAAGGGCATGACAAGGGCCTGCAGAATGTCCAGAAAATTCTTTTGAAAAAGCCCTAGAACAAACCTGGTCGAAAGTAGGTGACAGTACCAGTACTTCTCCCTCTCCACAACAGCTGCTGGCAGGTGCCCTTGCCTTATATGAAGATGCTTCATACCAGCCAGACAAGAGACAGCAGTCCGCCTTTAAACATACCCAGATTAAAGAAAAATGTAAACCCAGCGAGTTTAAATCAAACGTATTTGAAAGTGAGGCTATAGGGAAACAACAGACTTATAGACTTAGAAGAGAAGGTAATTAATGGGAAACGAAGTTGACTTTGTTCATACTAATTTTTTCTGAGAGGGCAGAGTACTTTAGTACCTGACGATAGGCAGTTTAGGATGACTCTTAATTTCAAGGAACCCAACAAATATGGTTTATCTAGTCGTTTTAAGATGAAAACCCTTGATACGTGTTCTTCAGAAGATGCGGAACAACTGGTACATGACCAGTTTAGATTTAGAAGATGCTTATTTTACGATTCCTATCCATGAACACAGCACAGAGTTTGAATTTCACAAAATCACATACACTTTTCATGTATTAATGCAAGGTTTAAAGATTCTTTAAGGGTTTTGATCAAGATCATGAAACATGCCTTGGCTCATTTTAGGTTAACATGCATGTTAACATTTACATTGATGATATAAATCTTCAGGGCGCCTCCTTTGATACATGCAAAGAACATGTACAGTAAAATAGATCGCTCATTCGATCTTTGGGATTCACATTTCAGACACATCCTCTTCTATTGCAAGCCAAACTTTACATCACTTGGTATTGGTATTAGACTCTAGAGCTATGATGGTATCATTGGGCAAAGTGAAAAAGAACATACTGGCGAGCCTCACCAATGAGACGCCAATTAAAACGTCAACTGGCAGGACTAATTGGCTCACTGATAGCTACCTTTCCTGCAGTTCCGTACGGTCAATTATTTTACAGGGAAATGGAATTGACGAAATTACAAGCTTTCAAACATCAGGTTTATAATTTTGATAAATGCTTCATTTCTTTACTTACAGTCACTTGCATGTTTAGATCCTAAGATCTAGCTTCGTCTGTCTCAGACTCTAACGTTGTTTGACTGCTTTCTTTATTTTTCTATTCAATCATGCCTTTCAGTCAAATGTGCATCTTTTTAAGATCCGTTAGAGGCTAGTTTGTTTATGTCCTGTCAAAATATGGACTTGATCGTTCTTAGCGATTCAACCTCTTAGTCTATTCAAGCCAGCATGAAAGTCGCCGTTCCTGAAGCATCTATTTTTGTAGATGTGGATAGCTCAGTGGTTAAGTGCCTGGTCTTGTCTCGGTAAGGCAGTGCAGGTTCGACCCCTGTTCCTTCCATCTATTATTGTTTTCAGTTTTCCGTCTTCTTTGTCGGTCTCGAGCTAGATCTAGGTCTGTGGTTGATATTTCTATATTAATTATCATACCAGAATGTAAGACTGAAATGTGACGGTGGCTCACTGAGGGAATCAGTTCCACAAAACCAGGGAGCATGCCTACTCCTCATTTTTCCTTGACCATAGACTCCTGCACATTGGGATGTGGGGCACACCTAGGCAATTCAGACACTAGTCGGGATTTTTGGTCCAACACAAACCAACATTTGCACATCAATGCTTTAGAACTCAAAGTAGTTCTCGTGGGATTGCAAAGCTTTGCAGCCAGTTTCATAACTGCCACATTCTTGTTCATATTAACAATATTACGGCAGTTTCTTACATAAACAACATGGGCCGTTCTCATTCTCGTGTGTGTAACAGGATAGCTATAGACGGTATTCTATGGGCTAAGGAACCCCGCATTTGGCTTACAGTGGCTCCTATAGTAGGCAAAGAGATTTCTCTACAACGGACTAATTGTCACGACAGATTTATCTAGAATGGACCAATTCAAAATGCTTTTGATCTGTTATGCACAGGTGAAAACACAGAAACACCTTCTATTGATCTTTTTGCATCTTGTCTAAATAATAAATTTCTTGATTATGTGTCGCTCCACCCAGATCCTGCAGGGCAATATATTCAAGCCTTTACTTTCATGTGGAAAGAATTTGTTCACTGATTTCCCACATTTAGCCTGATAGGTGGGGGGGGCTTGGCTAAAATGAGACATGGCCATGTCCATAGAGTACTCATCATTATCCCGAAGTGGGAAATCCAGCCATGGTATCCCATTCTTCCGACTATGCTAATCGGCTCAGCTATCATGTTAAACTCTCCTCTCTTTCCTTTGATTCATCCCAGGAAGCCCATCGAGAGACACCCGGTAGCGGACAGACTACACACGATAGCGGACAGACTACACCCGATAGCGGACAGACTACACCCGATAGCGTACAGACTACACCCGATAGCGGACAGAAAACACCCGATAGAGGACAGACTACACCCGGTAGCGGACAGACTACACCCGGTAGCGGACAGACTACACGGACAGACTACACCCGGTAGCGGACAGACTACACCCGATAGCGGACAGACTACACCCGATAGCGGACAGACTACACACGATAGCGGACAGACTACACCCGATAGCGGACAGACTACACCCGATAGCGTACAGACTACACCCGATAGCGACAGACTACACCCCGACAGACTACACCCGGTTGAGGACAGACTACACCCGTTAGCGGACAGACTACACCCGATAGCGTACAGACTACACCCGATAGCGGACAGACTACACCCGATAGCGGACAGACTACACACGATGACTTGTCTCATTTCAGGCTGAGATTGGCACAGGATGGCATAGACCAACACCATTATGCCAGCCTGGGGAAAGTCTACACACTAACAATATAAAAGTTATTTCATAACATTTTCATCTCCGAAAAAGGGACTCAGAATCAGGGGACGCAAAATTATTGTGTGAACAATACTTTCTGCAATATATGATAGATAAACGATAAAGCTATAGTGGTATCAATTCTGCTAAGTCAACAGTGTCCCTCTTAGTTGACATTGACTGAAAAAGTAAATAACTATTGAAATTTTTAAAAAATTTATGAAAACCACGGTTCACCGTACCCCCACCCCCCCCCCCCCCCCCCCCCCCCCAAAAAAAAAAAAAAAAAAAAAAAATTTTTTTTTGTATGTTTCGGTTGTTTTGAATTACATTAAATCCATACTGGTGATGATTTCGATTTGCCTTGGCGTAGACTCTGTTTCAAACCGACCATGCTTATTGCCCTCACAACTGGGCAACGGGTGCAAACCATCGCATCACTTTATTTAACTTCTTTTTCTTTTACTAAGTAAGGAACATCTCTTGTGCTAGGCGACCTACTAAAAACAACATCACCACAGAGTAGGAACGTTTTCTTTGACGCGAACAGAAGATAGTCGTCAGTCTGATAAACATTTGGTAAGTGTAATCTCCTCACATAAGGCGGTTTGTCCCGAGACTATTAGTAGATGGTTCAAACAGCTCCTGGCAGAGGCAGGGATTGATACGATCAAGTACTCCGCACACAGTGGCCGGTCTGCTGGGGCCACAAAGACTGCGGTTAAACTAGATATTATCAATATTTTAGCTTCGGTTGGATGGAAGTCTTCGCAGACTTTTGAACGTATTTTTACCGCAAACCCAGGGAGTTGGGAATAATATAATGACGCGACTCAGGTAGCGGACTCAGCTTGTTTTGCTGCAGCGGTTATGAGCAGTGATGATCTTGAATAAACCATGACATTGTTGGTGGTTGATGTGAATGTTGATGATACATTGATTTGAAAGATTAGATCATTAATCTAAATTTCTAGATCATTAATTTACTTCTATCCTGACACATAGATCTGGTAGATTAGGATCGTCAAATCCAAATATAGTGGGCATCAACACAACACTCCTCTCTGTACTTTGCCTACTGCAGCCTCACATGCAGAACAGTTCTATGTCATAACTTGAAACCTGTTAGCGGTAGGAGACCTCTCTACGTTTTTAGAGTCGGATGGAATGTCATGCTTTTTCTATTACTGGACTTTTGTCCTGTCGATAAACCCGGTTATATCAATAATTTTATCTTTTGAGTTTATACGGCTATAGCAGGTTCTGCTAATTCCCATGCAATGCCATGATGTTTCTACACTGATGAATTCTGGACCAGTATGTCCTGTGAGCTGCACATGTATGTACTACCTCACTTATACCGAGGTATCTTATCATTTGCATTTGCTTTGGCAGAATTCTGAAAGTTCTAATGCAACATAATGTCTCCAAACCAATGCATTTTGTGGGTTGGCCACTCTTGTAGCTCATTATTTACACATCATCCATCGTCTTATTTTCAACTGCATCCAGCATAATTTATTCCGGCCAAGCTAGATAAAAGCCATATGATGACGTTTTATATCTAAGTCAAGGTAAATTATGAGTAGTTTGGCATTTATGTCACCTCTTCTTTGCACCTAGATATACTAAGATGATACATTGGCACATGACAGGCTTCTACGACGCTTTACACATAATGTTTCTATTGATTGTAAGCCGAAGGTTATAAATTCATACCAGTCTACTTGAATATTAATCTGTTTGCAATGTAATGCTCACAAACCTTGTTGTTCACCACCTGATCTTCAGTATTGAACTTTTCACTTCCTTTTCCTTTCAATATGATCACATAATGTTATTATCATCGTATCACGATGGATTTTTACATGCATATATTCTTATATCTTCTGACCTAATTATCTGATAGGTTATACTACAATTGTAATATCTCAACGGCATGTGAGTCTGGATTCAAATACAGCGTAATTGTGTGTAACTGATTTTTTTCACATTATGTGGACTGTGGCGCGTTGCCCTGATCGTACAAGTTGTGTTAACTATTATGACTTTGAAGTCTCAGAATCATAGACCACATTAGAATCATAATAGTTAACAACTTGAAAGTGTGAGCCTCCGCGGGAGTGGTCAGCCTATCTCAATTGACCTCGATGAATGTTAGTGGGTCCGTAGAATATACAGCAAACTTCAACTTGCTAAGTACTGAAGAAAAGGACATTCCTGAGACAGAGCTTAACAAAGCAAGGCGTCAACTTAATAGTCAAGAAAATCGGATAATGTGTCGAAATTAAACATGCCATAACACATAAAGCAACTCCAATTGTACATACTAAGTCTAGGTGATACAGTTTTTCATTTTAAAAAGTTTCGTCTGTATTTTAAAGTATTAATTCTATAGGTAAGTGATGGCTTATGTGAGTAGCATTTCTATGAATGATGAAGCGCAGAGATGAGAAATACCTGACATTAAAGCAGAGTGCAGGATAATTATATTTAACATGTCGGTTCATTTTGTGGACTGGAATTAATCTGGTGCTGAGATGGGGCGATCTCCCCAGCTTGGGAGGCAGGACTATTTAATAGAAATGCATGAAACGATCTTTCTCAACTTAGTCCTTCACTCTTCTACTGAAGATAAAGCAATTATTTTCATCTGCTATAGGCACAAGATGTGGCTAAGACCTTAGCCCTTGAAAACGTTTCGAGCAAACAAAATACCACTGATGAATGAGCCGCGAGATATAAATGCAAAGCAATGTAAAGACAACTCGAAAATAAAACTGAGGCACCAATTTATTAACCCACCTTTTTATGTTACCCTTTCTTTAAAAAAAAAATTCTTTCACTTTTTTTTATCACCCGTTATCGAGATCTGAGATGTATAAAAATCAGCAACGGTGGC
>JAWDGP010005611.1:237500-275000 GCA_033675545.1 Elysia crispata
AATCACATCTCCTCCTATCTCATTAAGCTAGACCGAAGTTTTTACTGTCCCTCCATAAATCTCTCTGTCCTATACACCGACAATCACATCTCCTCCTACCTCACTACACTAAACCTAAGTTTTTACTGTCCCTCCATAAAACTCTCTGTCCTATACACCGACAATAACATCTCCTCCTATCTCATTAAGCTAGACCGAAGTTTTTACTGTCCCTCCATAAATCTCTCTGTCCTATACACCGACAATCACATCTCCTCCTACCTCACTACACTAAACCTAAGTTTTTACTGTCCCTCCATAAATCTCTCTGTCCTATACACCGACAATAACATCTCCTCCTATCTCATTAAGCTAGACCGAAGTTTTTACTGTCCCTCCATAAATCTCTCTGTCCCATACACCGACAATCACATCTCCTCCTATCTCATTAAGCTAGACTGAAGTTTTTACTGTCCCTCCATAAATCTCTCTGTCCCATACACCGACAATCACATCTCCTCCTATCTCATTAAGCTAGACCGAAGTTTTTACTGTCCCTCCATAAAACTCTCTGTCCTATACACCGACAATCACATCTCCTCCTATCTCACTAAGCTAGACCGCAGTTTTTACTGTCCCTCCATAAATCTCTCTGTCCCATACACCGACAATCACATCTCCTCCTATCTCCTAATCACTAAGCTAGACCGCAGTTTTTACTGTCCCTCCATAAATCTCTCTGTCCCATACACCGACAATCACATCTCCTCCTATCTCACTAAGCTAGACCGCAGTTTTTACTGTCCCTCCATAAATCTCTCTGTCCCATACACCGACAATCACATCTCCTCCTATCTCACTAAGCTAGACCGTAGTTTTTACTGTCCCTCCATAAATCTGTCTGTCCCATACACCGACAATCACATCTCCTCCTATCTCATTAAGCTAGACCGAAGTTTTTACTGTCCCTCCATAAAACTCTCTGTCCTATACACCGACAATCACATCTCCTCCTATCTCACTAAGCTAGACCGCAGTTTTTACTGTCCCTCCATAAATCTCTCTGTCCCATACACCGACAATCACATCTCCTCCTATCTCCTAATCACTAAGCTAGACCGCAGTTTTTACTGTCCCTCCATAAATCTCTCTGTCCCATACACCGACAATCACATCTCCTCCTATCTCACTAAGCTAGACCGCAGTTTTTACTGTCCCTCCATAAATCTCTCTGTCCCATACACCGACAATCACATCTCCTCCTATCTCACTAAGCTAGACCGTAGTTTTTACTGTCCCTCCATAAATCTCTCTGTCCCATACACCGACAATCACATCTCCTCCTATCTCACTAAGCTAGACCGCAGTTTTTACTGTCCCTCCATAAATCTCTCTGTCCCATACACCGACAATCACATCTCCTCCTATCTCACTAAGCTAGACCGCAGTTTTTACTGTCCCTCCATAAATCTCTCTGTCCCATACACCGACAATCACATCTCCTCCTATCTCACTAAGTTAGACCGTAGTTTTTACTGTCCCTCCATAAATCTCTCTGTCCCAAACACCGACAATAACATCTCCTCCTACCTCACTACACTAAACCTAAGTTTTTACTGTCCCTCCATAAAACTCTCTGTCCTATACACCGACAATCACATCTATCCCAACTCCATTCCTTATTAGTGTAGACCTAAGATTTTACCGTTCCAACATAAACTTCTCAGACCCATAATCTGACAATCACAATCGTTAACTAAACATAAAGCTCTCTTTCTTCCTATTAATCTTCCAAGATTTCTTGCCCTTACATTCAGCAGACTGAGGCCCCCTTCCAGACTGCTCCTACGTTTTTCACTTGTAGATAGTGTGGACGCAAAGACAACCGACACCCATTTGTTACTCAGTATGTCTGATTATGTCTTGCCGTAATATTGAAAAACAAATTTACGATTCATAAAAAGTAGAATTACTTTAGTTTCCTGTGATAGCACTGCGATCAAAAGAAGAAGGGTGAAACTTAAAAAAGGGAAAAAAACTTGAATTAAAAATAAAAGAATAATGCGTTAGGATACAGAAGCCAGTATGGATAAGTTAAGAATCAACCAATCAGGGGCCGTGCTCTTTAGCATTGGCAATGATAAAATTCCACGCCTCTCTATCCCTCATCACTCTCAGTGCATCTGTCACTCGTCCAAGTTTTAGCCACTTTGTTAGTCCATCCAACATCCTTTCTTGCTATTTTCCCCTTCTGCAGTTTCCATCGATCATCGTTGTATTTTCTTTCCTGTCATCTCATGGCCCAAAGGGGTTGAACGATGTTTAAGTATTCTTTTTATGACTGATCTTGTTATGTCATTTTCACGTAAAATTAAAGGATAAGCGTAGAATATGGCAAATTAAAGCAATAATCCCAGAATAATTTTCTCATGTTTTGTTACTTTTGTTTCTCTATGTCATTTATCGTCATCAACATCATAACCAACAAAAAAATTGATGGTAACTATGTAAATAAGAACTCCATGAATATAGAGGGGTGTGTGAGAGAGGGAAATCGAGACCGTTTGGGTTGGATCAGAGAGGGGTGTGTGAGAGAGGGAAATTCAGGTCTGTATTGGATGAGAGAGAGGTGTGTGATGGAGGGAAATCGTGAATGTCTGTGTTTGATGAGAGAGGGGTGTGTGAGGGAGAAAAATCGAGGATATGTTTGTTGGATGAGAGAGGGGTGTGTGAGAAAGGGAAATCAAGAATGTTTATGGTGGATGAGACAGGGGTGTGTGAGGAAGGGAAATCAAGAATATCTGGGTTGGATGGGAGATGAGTGTTCGATGGAGGGGAATCTAGGATCACTGTGTTGGATGAGAGAGGGGTGTGTGAGGAAGGGAAATCAAGAATATCTGGGTTGGATGGGAGATGAGTGTTCGATGGAGGGGAATCTAGGATCACTGTGTTGGATGAGAGAGGGGTGTGTGACGGAGAGGAATCGAGGAGTTTTGGATTGGATGAAAGATGGTGAGTGAGGGAGGGGTATCGAGATTATCTATGTTGGATCAGAGATGGGTTTGTGATGGAGGAAAATCGAGAATGTCTATGTTGGATCAGAGAGAGGTTTGTGATGGAGGAAAATCGAACATGTTTATGTGCGATGAGAGAGGGGTGAATGAGGGAGGGTAATCGAGGAAGTCTGTAATGGATTAGAGATGGGTGTGTAAGGGGAGGAAAATCGAGAATGTTTGTGGTCGATAAAAGAGGAGTGTGTTAGGGAGAGCACTCTAGGATATCAGGGTTAGATGAGAGAGGAGTGTGCGGGGAAGAGGATTCGAGGTTGTCTCGGTTGGATGAGAGAAGTCTCTGAGAGGGAGGGGAATCGAGGACGTTAGTGTTGCATGAGAGATGGGTTTGTTAGGGAGGAGATTGTAGGATATGTGTGTTGGATAAGAGAGGGGTAAATCAGGGAGAGAAATCGAGAATATCTGGGTTGGATAGGAGATGTGTGAGCGATGGAGGGGAATCTAGGATGTCTGCGTTGGATGAGAGAGGGGTCTGTGAGGAAGGGAAATTGAAAATGTTTGTCTTAGATGAGAGAGGGATGTGTAAGGTAGGGGAATCGAGGATGTTTGTGTTCGATGGGCGAGGAGTGTGTGAGGGAGGGGAATCGAGGATGTTTCTTTTCGATGGGCGAGGAGTGTGTGAGGGAGGGGAATCGAGGGTGTGTGTGTTCGATGGGCGAGGAGTGTGTGAGGGAGGGGAATCGAGGATGTTTGTGTTCGATGGGCGAGGAGTGTGTGAGGGAGGGGAATCGAGGATGTGTGTGTTCGATGGGCGAGGAGTGTGTGAGGGAGGGGAATCGAGGATGTGTGTGTTCGATGGGCGAGGAGTGTGTGAGGGAGGGGAATCGAGGATGTTTGTGTTCGATGGGCGAGGAGTGTGTGAGGGAGGGGAATCGAGGGTGTTTCTGTTCGATGGGCGAGGAGTGTGTGAGGGAGGGGAATCAATGATGTCTCTGTTGGATGAGAGAGGTGTGTGTGATGTAGGGGAATCAATGATGTCTCTGTTGGATGAGACAGGGGTGTGTGAAGGAGGGGAATCAATGATGTCTCTGTTGGATGAGACAGGGGTGTGTGAAGGAGGGGAATCAATGATGTCTCTGTTGGATGAGACAGGGGTGTGTGAAGGAGGGGAATCAATGATGTCTCTGTTGGATGAGACAGGAGTGTGTGAAGTAGGGGAATCAATGATGTCTCTGTTGGATGAGACAGGGGTGTGTGAAGGAGGGGAATCAATGATGTCTCTGTTGGATGAGACAGGAGTGTGTGAAGTAGGGGAATCAATGATGTCTCTGTTGGATGAGACAGGGGTGTGTGAAGGAGGGGAATCAATGATGTCTCTGTTGGATGAGACAGGGGTGTGTGAAGGAGGGGAATCAATGATGTCTCTGTTGGATGAGACAGGGGTGTGTGAGGGAGGGGAATCGAGGATGATGTTTCTGTTCGATGGGCGAGGAGTGTGCGAGGGAGGGGAATCGAGGATGTGTGTGTTCGATGGGCGAGGAGTGTGGAAGGGAGGGGAATCGAGGATGTGTGTGTTCGATGGGCGAGGAGTGTGTGAGGGAGGGGAATCGAGGATGTGTGTGTTCGATGGGCGAGGAGTGTGTGAGGGAGGGGAATCGAGGATGTGTGTGTTCGATGGGCGAGGAGTGTGTGAGGGAGGGGAATCGAGGATGTGTGTGTTCGATGGGCGAGGAGTGTGTGAGGGAGGGGAATCGAGGATGTGTGTGTTCGATGGGCGAGGAGTGTGTGAGGGAGGGGAATCGAGGATGTGTGTGTTCGATGGGCGAGGAGTGTGTGAGGGAGGGGAATCGAGGATGTGTGTGTTCGATGGGCGAGGAGTGTGTGAGGGAGGGGAATCGAGGATGTTTCTGTTCAATGGGCGAGGAGTGTGTGAGGGAGGGGAATCGAGGATGTTTGTGTTCGATGGGCGAGGAGTGTGTGAGGGAGGGAATTGAGGATGTTTCTCTTCAATGGGCGAGGAGTGTGTGAGGGAGGGGAATCGAGGATGTGTGTGTTCGATGAGATCGAGGAGGTGTGTTCGAGAGGAGTGTGTGAGGGAGGGAATCGAGGAATGTGTTCGATGGGCGAGGAGTGTGAGGGAGGGGAATCGAGGATGTGTGTGTTCGATGGGCGAGGAGTGTGTGAGGGAGGGGAATCGAGGATGTGTGTGTTCGATGGGCGAGGAGTGTGTGAGGGAGGGGAATCGAGGATGTGTGTGTTCGATGGGCGAGGAGTGTGTGAGGGAGGGGAATCGAGGATGTGTGTGTTCGATGGGCGAGGAGTGTGTGAGGGAGGGGAATCGAGGATGTGTGTGTTCGATGGGCGAGGAGTGTGTGAGGGAGGGGAATTGAGGGTATTTGTGTTGGATCGGAGAAATTTGTGCGATGGAGGGCAACCTAGGCTGTCTGTATTGGAAGAGAGAGCGATATGTCAGGGAGGGAAACCTTCGATTTTTTGTGTAAGGTCAGGGAGGGGGGTTGGAGGAAGCGGAATTGTGGATGTTTGTGTTGAATAGAAGAGGGGTGTGTGAGAGAGGAAATCGAGGATGTCTGGGGTTGGTGAGAGAGTGGTGGGTGAGGGAGGGAAATCTAGGATGTTTATGTTGAATAAGAGACGGGTGTGTGAGGGAGGGAAAAAAATGTTTGTGTTGGATGAGAAAGGCCTGTGAGAGGGAAGAAAATCGAGGAAGTCCTTGTTGAATGAGAGAGGGGTGTGTGAAGGAGGGGAATCAAGGATGTTTGTTTTGGATGGGAGAGGGTGTATGAGGGAGGGGAATGGTGGATGTTTGTGTTGGATGAGAGAGGGGTGTGTGAAGGAAATTTGTCAAGAGATTGACATATAGGAAAATTGGGCGAGTTTGGTGGATATTGTTAAGGGTTGGGAGGAACTAGACAGGAAAGGGGAGAGGGGAATCCAAGGCCAATGAGGGAGTGAGTGGGAGGTTAAAAAGACAAGCATAGTAAAATAAATGTTTTTGTTGGATCAGAGAGGAGTGTGTGAGGGAGGCAAATTAAGTATGTCTGTGTTGGATGAGACAAGTGTGTGTGAGGGAGGGAAATTGAGAATGTTTATGTTGGATGAGACAGGGGTGTTTAAGGGAGGAAAATCGAGAATGCTTGTGTTCGATAACAGAGGTGTGTGTGAGGGAGGAGAATTTAGAATGTCTGGGTTGGGTGAGAGAGAGGTGTATGAGGGAGAAAAATCAAGAATGTTTGAGTTGGAGTAGAGAGGGGTGTGTGAGGGAGGCAAATCGTGAATGTTTTTTATGCATGAGATTCGGTATGTGTGAGGAAGGGAAATCTAGGATGTTTGTGTTGGATGAGAGAGGGGTGTGTGAGGGAGGGAAATCGTGGATGTTTGTGTTGGATGAGAGAGGGGTGTGTGAGGGAGGGAAATCTAGGATGTTTGTGTTGGATGAGAGAGGGGTGTATGAGGGAGGGAAATCGTGGATGTTTGTGTTGGATGAGAGAGGGGTGTATGAGGGAGGGAAATCGTGGATGTTTGTGTTGGATGAGAGAGGGGTGTGTGAGGGAGGGAAATCGTGAATGTTTTTTATGCATGAGATTCGGTATGTGTGAGGAAGGGAAATCTAGGATGTTTGTGTTGGATGAGAGAGGGGTGTGTGAGGGAGGGAAATCGTGGATGTTTGTGTTGGATGAGAGAGGGGCGTATGAGGGAGGGAAATCGTGGATGTTTGTGTTGGATGAGAGAGGGGTGTGTGAGGGAGGGAAATCGTGGATGTTTGTGTTGGATGAGAGAGGGGTGTGTGAGGGAGGGAAATCGTGGATGTGTGTGTTGGATGAGAGAGGGGTGTGTGAAGGAAATTTGTCAAGAGATTGACATATAGGAAAATTGGGCGACTTTGGTGGATATTGTTAAGGGTTTGAAAGAACCAGGCAAGAAAGGGGAGAGCAGAATTGAAGGCAAATGAGGGAGTGAGTGGGAGTTAAAAAAAGACAAGCATAATAAAATAAAAGTTTTTGTTTGATCAGAGAGGGGTGTGTCAGGGAGGCAAATTAAGTAAGTCTGTGTTGGATGAGGCAAGGGTGTGTGAGGGAGGGAAATTGATAATGCTTGTGTTCGATGACAGAGGTGTGTGTGAGGGAGGGGAATTTCGGATGTCTGATTTGGATGAGAGAGTGGTGTGTAAGGGAGGGATGTCGAAGATGTCTGTGTTGGATGAGAGAGGGGTGTTTCAGGGAGAGAAATTGACGATGTCTTTGTATGATGAGAGAGGGGTGTATGAGGAAGGGAAATGGAGGATATCTGAGAGAGGTCTGATTGGGAAGGAAACCAAGAATGTCTGGTTTGGATGACAGAGAGGTTTGTGAGGGAGGGAAATTGAGGAAGTTTATGTCGATGAAAGAAGGGTGTGTGATAAAGTGCAGTTAAGGATGCCTGTATTGGATGAGTGAGGGATGTGTGAGGGAGGGGAATCGAGGATGTCTTTGTTGGATGAGAGAGGGGTGTCTGAGGGAGGGAAATTGAGGAAGTCGATGTGGATAAAAGAGGGGTGTGTGAGGTAGGCGAGGCTGTTTGTGTTCGATGTGAGAGGTGTGTGAGGGACGGAATCCGAGAATGTTTATTGTGGATAT
Source organism: Elysia crispata (assembly GCA_033675545.1). Classification (NCBI taxonomy): domain Eukaryota; kingdom Metazoa; phylum Mollusca; class Gastropoda; family Plakobranchidae; genus Elysia; species Elysia crispata. The sequence goes on from JAWDGP010005611.1 coordinate 245,125, forward strand.
GAGAGGGGTGTTTGAGGGAGGAAAATCGAAAATTTGTTCTGGATGAGAGAGGAGTTTCTGAGGGAGGGGAATGGAGGATGTGTGTGTGTGTATGACGGAGGGTAATCAAGAGTATGTGGGTTGGATGAGAGAAGGGTGAGTAAGGAAGGGACATCAGGAATGTCTGAGTTCGATGAGAGAGGTGTGTGGCAGGAAAGGGAATCGAGGGTGTTTGTTTTGTATGAGACAGGGACGTGTGAGGGAGGGAAGTCGAGGATTTCTGCCTTCGATGAGAGAGAGGTGTGTGAAGAACGGGAATCAAGAATGTTTGTGTTGGATGAGAGAGGGGTGTGTGAGGGAGGGAAATCGTGGATGTTTGTTATGCATGAGAGAGGGATGTGTGAAGGAGGGAAATCGTGGATGTTTGTTATGCATGAGAGAGGGGTGTGTGAGGGAGGAAAATTGAGTAGTTCTACGTTGGATGAGAGAGGAGTGTCTGAGGGAGGGAAATCGAGAATGCCCGGGTTATATCAGAGATCGAGAGAAATTGAGAATGTTTGTTATGGATGTGGAAGGGATGTTTGAGAAAGGGATGTAGAAAATACGACAATGTCTCGGTTGGATGACAGAGGAGTGTGTGAGGAAAGGGAATCGAGGTTGTTTGTGTTGTATGAGAGAGGGTTGTGTGAGAGAGGGAAGTCGAGAATGTTTGTGTTTTATGAGAGAGGGTTGTGTGAGAGAGGGAAGTCGAGAATGTTTGTGTTGTATGAGAGAGGGTTGTGTGAGAGAGGGAAGTCGAGAATGTTTGTGTTGTATGAGAGAGGGTTGTGTGAGAGAGGGAAGTCGAGGTTGTTTGTGTTGTATGAGAGAGGGTTGTGTGAGAGAGGGAAGTCGAGAATGTTTGTGTTGTATGAGAGAGGGTTGTGTGAGAGAGGGAAGTCGAGAATGTTTGTGTTGTATGAGAGAGGGTTGTGTGAGAGAGGGAAGTCGAGAATGTTTGTGTTTTATGAGAGAGGGTTGTGTGAGAGAGGGAAGTCGAGAATGTTTGTGTTTTATGAGAGAGGGTTGTGTGAGACAGGGAAGTCGAGAATGTTTTTTTTTTATATGAGAGAGGGATGTGTGAGAGAGGGAATTCGAGGATGTTTGTGTTTTATGAGAGAGGGTTGTGTGAGAGAGGGAATTCGAGGATGTTTGTGCTGGATGTGAGAGGGATGTGTGAGAGAGGGAATTCGAGGATGTTTGTGTTTTATGAGAGAGGGTTGTGTGAGACAGGGAAGTCGAGAATGTTTTTTTTTTATATGAGAGAAGGATGTGTGAGAGAGGGAAGTCGAGAATGTTTGTGTTGTATCAGAGGGGGTTGTGTGAGAGAGGGAAGTCGAGGTTGTTTGTGTTGTGTGAGAGAGGGTTGTGTGAGAGAGGGAAGTCGAGAATGTTTGTGTTTTATGAGAGAGGGTTGTGTGAGAGAGGGAAGTCGAGAATGTTTGTGTTGTATGAGAGAGGGATGTGTGAAAGAGGGACGTCTCGAATGTTTGTTTTGTATGAGAGAGGTTGTGTGAGACAGGGAAGTCGAGGATGTTTGTGTTTTATGAGAGAGGGTTGTGTGAGACAGGGAAGTCGAGGATGTTTGTGTTTTATGAGAGAGGGTTGTGTGAGAGAGGGAAGTCGAGGATGTTTGTGTTTTATGAGAGAGGGTTGTGTGAGAGAGGGAAGTCGAGGATGTTTGTGTTTTATGAGAGAGGGTTGTGTGAGAGAGGAAAGTCGAGGATGTTTGTGCTGTATGAGAGAGGGTTGTGTGAGAGAGGGAAGTCGAGAATGTTTGTGTTTTATGAGAGAGGGTTGTGTGAGACAGGGAAGTCGAGAATGTTTGTGTTTTATGAGAGAGGGTTGTGTGAGAGAGGGAAGTCGAGAATGTTTGTGTTTTATGAGAGAGGGTTGTGTGAGAGAGGCAAGTCGAGGATGTTTGTGTTGTATGAGACGGGTTGTGTGAGAGAGGGAAGTCGAGAATGTTTGTGTTTTATGAGAGAGGGTTGTATGAGAGAGGGTTGTATGAGAGAGGGAAGTCGAGAATGTTTGTGTTTTATGAGAGAGGGTTGTGTGAGACAGGGAAGTCGAGAATGTTTGTGTTTTATGAGAGAGGGTTGTGTGAGACAGGGAAGTCGAGAATGTTTGTGCTGTATGAGAGAGGGATGTGTGAGACAGGGAAGTCGAGAATGTTTGTGTTGTATGAGAGAGGGTTGTGTGAGAGAGGGAAGTCGAGGATGTTTGTGTTTTATGAGAGAGGGTTGTGTGAGACAGGGTTGTCGGGAATGTTGTTTTCTTGTATGAGAGAGGGTTGTGTGAGAGAGGGAATTCGAGGATGTTTGTGTTTTATGAGAGAGGGTTGTGTGAGTGTTGGATGTCGAGAATGTTTGTGTTTTATGAGAGAGGGTTGTGTGAGAGAGGGAAGTCGAGGATGTTTGTGTTTTATGAGAGAGGGTTGTGTGAGAGAGGGAAGTCGAGGATGTTTGTGTTTTATGAGAGAGGGTTGTATGAGAGAGGGTTGTATGAGAGAGGGTTGTATGAGAGAGGGAAGTCGAGAATGTTTGTGTTTTATGAGAGAGGGTTGTGTGAGAGAGGGTTGTATGAGAGAGGGTTGTGTGAGAGAGCGTTGTATGAGAGAGGGTTGTATGAGAGAGGGTTGTATGAGAGAGGGTTGTATGAGAGAGGGTTGTATGAGAGAGCGTTGTGTGAGAGAGGGAAGTCGAGAATGTTTGTGTTTTATGAGAGAGGGTTGTATGAGAGAGGGTTGTATGAGAGAGGGTTGTATGAGAGAGGGTTGTATGAGAGAGGGTTGTATGAGAGAGGGTTGTATGAGAGAGGGTTGTATGAGAGAGGGAAGTCGAGAATGTTTGTGTTTTATGAGAGAGGGTTGTATGAGAGAGGGAAGTCGAGAAGATTTGTGTTGTATGAGAGAGGGTTGTGTGAGAGAGAGGGAAGTTGAGAATGTTTGTGTTGTATGAGAGAGGGTTGTGTGAGAGAGGGAAGTCGAGAATAATTGTGTTGTATGAGAGAGGGTTAGAGTTGTATGAGAGAGCGTTGTGTGAGAGAGGGAAGTCGAGTATGTTTGTGTTTTATGAGAGAGGGTTGTGTGAGAGAGGGAAGTCGAGGATGTTTGTGTTGTATGAGAGAGCGTTGTGTGAGAGAGGGAAGTCGAGAATGTTTGTGTTTTATGAGAGAGGGTTGTATGAGAGAGGGTTGTATGAGAGAGGGTTGTATGAGAGAGGGTTGTATGAGAGAGGGTTGTATGAGAGAGCGTTGTATGAGAGAGGGTTGTATGAGAGAGCGTTGTATGAGAGAGGGTTGTATGAGAGAGGGTTGTATGAGAGAGGGTTGTGTGAGAGAGGGAAGTCGAGGATGTTTGTGTTTTATGAGAGAGGGTTGTGTGAGAGAGGGAAGTCGAGGATGTTTGTGTTGTATGAAAGAGGGTTGTGTGAGAGAGGGAATCGAGGATGTTTGTGTTTTATGAGAGAGGGTTGTGTGAGAGAGGAAAATCGAGAATGTTTTTTTTTGTATGAGAGAGGGTTGTATGAGAGAGGGAAGTCGAGAAGATTTGTAATTTATGAGAGAGGGTTGTGTGAGAGAGGGAAGTCGAGAATGTTTGTGTTTTGTGAGAGAGGATTGTGTGAGAGAGGGAAGTCGAGAATGTTTGTGTTTTGTGAGAGAGGGTTGTGTGAGAGAGGGAAGTCGAGAATGTTTGTGTTTTATGAGAGAGGGTTGTGTGAGAGAGGGAAGTCGAGAATGTTTGTGTTTTATGAGAGAGGGTTGTGTGAGAGAGGGAAGTCGAGGTTGTTTGTGTTGTATGAGAGAGGGTTGTGTGAGGAAAGGGAATCGAGGTTGTTTGTGTTGTATGAGAGAGGGTTGTGTGAGAGAGGGAAGTCGAGAATGTTTTTTTTTTTTATATGAGAGAGGGATGTGTGAGGGAGGGAAGTCGAGAATGTTTGTGTTGTATGAGAGAGGGTTGTGTGAGAGAGGGAAGTCGAGAATGTTTGTGTTGTATGAGAGAGGGTTGTGTGAGAGAGGGAAGTCGAGGATGTTTGTGTTGTATGAGAGAGGGTTGTGTGAGAGAGGGAAGTCGAGAATGTTTGTGTTTTATGAGAGAGGGTTGTGTGAGAGAGGGAAGTCGAGGATGTTTGTGTTTTATGAGAGAGGGTTGTGTGAGAGAGGGAAGTAGAGAATGTTTGTGCTGTATGAGAGAGGGTTGTGTGAGAGAGGGAAGTCGAGGATGTTTGTGTTTTATGAGAGAGGGTTGTGTGAGAGAGGGAAGTCGAGAATGTTTGTGTTTTATGAGAGAGGGTTGTGTGAGAGAGGGAAGTCGAGGATGTTTGTGTTTTATGAGAGAGGGTTGTGTGAGAGAGGGAATCGAGGTTGTTTGTGTTTTATGAGAGAGGGTTGTGTGAGAGAGGGAAGTCGAGGATGTTTGTGTTTTATGAGAGAGGGTTGTGTGAGAGAGGGAAGTCGAGGATGTTTGTGTTTTATGAGAGAGGGTTGTGTGAGAGAGGGAAGTCGAGAATGTTTGTGTTGTATGAGAGAGGGTTGTGTGAGAGAGGGAAGTCGAGAATGTTTGTGTTTTATGAGAGAGGGTTGTGTGAGAGAGGGAAGTCGAGGTTGTTTGTGTTGTATGAGAGAGGGTTGTGTGAGAGAGGGAAGTCGAGAATGTTTGTGTTTTATGAGAGAGGGTTGTGTGAGACAGGGAAGTCGAGAATGTTTGTGTTTTATGAGAGAGGGTTGTGTGAGACAGGGAAGTCGAGAATGTTTGTGTTTTATGAGAGAGGGTTGTGTGAGACAGGGAAGTCGAGAATGTTTGTGTTTTATGAGAGAGGGTTGTGTGAGAGAGGGAAGTCGAGGATGTTTGTGCTGTATGAGTGAGGGTTGTGTGAGAGAGGGAAGTCGAGGATGTTTGTGTTTTATGAGAGAGGGTTGTGTGAGACAGGGAAGTCGAGGATGTTTGTGTTTTATGAGAGAGGGTTGTGTGAGAGAGGGAAGTCGAGGATGTTTGTGTTTTATGAGAGAGGGTTGTGTGAGAGAGGGAATTCAAGGATGTTTGTGTTTTATGAGAGAGGGTTGTATGAGACAGGGAAGTCGAGGATGTTTGTGTTTTATGAGAGAGGGTTGTGTGAGACAGGGAAGTCGAGGATGTTTGTGTTTTATGAGAGAGGGTTGTGTGAGAGAGGGAAGTCGAGGATGTTTGTGTTTTATGAGAGAGGGTTGTGTGAGAGAGGGAAGTCGAGAATGTTTGTGTTTTATGAGAGAGGGTTGTGTGAGAGAGGGAAGTCGAGGTTGTTTGTGTTGTATGAGAGAGGGCTGTGTGAGGAAAGGGAATCGAGGTTGTTTGTGTTGTATGAGAGAGGGTTGTGTGAGAGAGGGAAGTCGAGGTTGTTTGTGTTGTATGAAAGAGGGTTGTGTGAGAGAGGGAAGTCGAGAATGTTTGTGTTTTATGAAAGAGGGTTGTGTGAGAGAGGGAAGTCGAGGATGTTTGTGTTTTATGAGAGAGGGTTGTGTGAGAGAGGAAAGTCGAGGATGTTTGTGCTGTATGAGAGAGGGTTGTGTGAGAGAGGGAAGTCGAGAATGTTTGTGTTTTATGAGAGAGGGTTGTGTGAGAGAGGGAATTCGAGGATGTTTGTGTTTTATGAGAGAGGGTTGTGTGAGAGAAGAAAATCGAGAATGTCTGTGTTTTATGAGAGAGGGATGTGTGAGAGAGGGAATTCGAGGATGTTTGTGTTTTATGAGAGAGGGTTGTGTGAGACAGGGAAGTCGAGAATGTTTTTTTTTTATATGAGAGAGGGATGTGTGAGAGAGGGAATTCGAGGATGTTTGTGTTTTATGAGAGAGGGTTGTGTGAGACAGGGAATTCGAGAATGTTTTTTTTTTATATGAGAGAGGGATGTGTGAGAGAGGGAATTCGAGGATGTTTGTGTTTTATGAGAGAGGGTTGTGTGAGACAGGGAAGTCGAGAATGTTTTTTTTTTATATGAGAGAGGGATGTGTGAGAGAGGGAATTCGAGGATGTTTGTGCTGGATGTGAGAGGGATGTGTGAGAGAGGGAATTCGAGGATGTTTGTGCTGGATGTGAGAGGGATGTGTGAGAGAGGGAATTCGAGGATGTTTGTGTTTTATGAGAGAGGGTTGTGTGAGAGAGGAAAATCGAGAATGTCTGTATTGGAAGAGAGATGAGTGTTTGAGGGAGGAAATATCGAACGTGTCTGGCTTGGATGAGCGAGGCATATGTTAGGGAGGAAAACGTGGGATTTTTTATTAAGATCAGAGAGGGGTGTTCCGTGACAGGGGGCTTTAGAATGTCTATGTTGGACAGGAGAGGGATGTGTTAAGGATGAAAATCGAGGATGTCTGGTTTGGATGAGAGAGGGGTGTGTGAGGGAGGGAAATCGTGGATGTTTGTGCTGGATGTGAGAGGGGTGTGTGAGAGAGGGAAATCGAGAATGTTTGGGTAGGATGAAGGATGGGTGTTGTGAGGGAGAAAAATCGAGAATCTTTGATTAGGATGAGAAAGGAGTGTGTGAGGGAGGGAAATCGAGAATATTTGTGTAGGATGAGAGAGGAGTGTCTGAGGGAGGGAAATCGAGAATATTTGTGTAGGATAAAAGATGGGTGTTGTGAGGGAGGGAAATCGAGAATATTTGTGTAGGATAAAAGATGGGTGTTGTGAGGGAGGGAAATCGAGAATATTTGGGTAGGATGAGAGAGGAGTGTCTGAGGGAGGGAAATCGAGAATATTTGGGTTGGATGAAAGATGGGTGTGTGAGGGAGGGAAATCGAGAATATTTGGGTTGGATGAAAGATGGGTGTGTGAGGGAGGGAAATCGAGAATGTTTGGGTTGGATGAAAGATGGGTGTTGTGAGGGAGGGAAATCGAGAATATTTGGGTTGGATGAAAGATGGGTGTGTGAGGGAGGGAAATCGAGAATGTTTGTGTAGGATAAGAGAGGAGTGTGTGAGGGAGGGAAATCGAGAATATTTGGGTTGGATAAAAGATGGGTGTTGTGAGGGAGGGAAATCGAGAATGTTTGACTTGGATGAAAGATGGGTGTGTGAGGGAGGGAAATCGAGAATGTTTGACTTGGATGAAAGATGGGTGTTGTGAGGGAGGGAAATCGAGAATGTTTGGGTTGGATGAAAGATGGGTGTGTGAGGGAGGGAAATCGAGAATATTTGGGTTGGATGAAAGATGGGTGTTGTGAGGGAGGGAAATCGAGAATATTTGGGTTGGATGAAAGATGGGTGTGTGAGGGAGGGAAATCGAGAATATTTGGGTAGGATGAAAGATGGGTGTGTGAGGGAGGGAAATCGAGAATGTTTGTGTAGGATGAGAGAGGAGTGTGTGAGGGAGGGAAATCGAGAATATTTGGGTTGGATGAAAGATGGGTGTTGTGAGGGAGGGAAATCGAGAATATTTGGGTTGGATGAAAGATGGGTGTTGTGAGGGAGGGAAATCGAGAATATTTGGGTTGGATGAAAGATGGGTGTGTGAGGGAGGGAAATCGAGAATATTTGGGTTGGATGAAAGATGGGTGTGTGAGGGAGGGAAATCGAGAATATTTGTGTTGGATGAAAGATGGGTGTGTGAGGGAGGGAAATCGAGAATATTTGTGTAGGATGAGAGAGGAGTGTGTGAGGGAGGGAAATCGAGAATGTTTGGGTTGGATGAAAGATGGGTGTGTGAGGGAGGGAAATCGAGAATATTTGGGTAGGATGAAAGATGGGTGTGTGAGGGAGGGAAATCGAGAATATTTGTGTTGGATGAAAGATGGGTGTGTGAGGGAGGGAAATCGAGAATATTTGGGTTGGATGAAAGATGGGTGTGTGAGGGAGGGAAATCGAGAATATTTGTTTAGGATGAAAGATGGGTGTGTGAGGGAGGGAAATCGAGAATATTTGGGTTGGATGAAAGATGGGTGTGTGAGGGAGGGAAATCGAGAATATTTGTTTAGGATGAAAGATGGGTGTGTGAGGGAGGGAAATCGAGAATATTTGTTTAGGATGAAAGATGGGTGTGTGAGGGAGGGAAATCGAGAATATTTGGGTTGGATGAGAGAGGAGTGTGTGAGGGAGGGAAATCGAGAATGTTTGGGTTGGATGAAAGATGGGTGTGTGAGGGAGGGAAATCGAGAATATTTGGGTTGGATGAAAGATGGGTGTGTGAGGGAGGGAAATCGAGAATATTTGTGTTGGATGAAAGATGGGTGTGTGAGGGAGGGAAATCGAGAATATTTGGGTTGGATGAAAGATGGGTGTGTGAGGGAGGGAAATCGAGAATATTTGGCTTCGATGAAAGATGGGTGTGTGAGGGAGGGAAATCGAGAATATTTGTGTTGGATGAAAGATGGGTGTGTGAGGGAGGGAAATCGAGAATATTTGGGTTGGATGAAAGATGGGTGTTGTGAGGGAGGGAAATCGAGAATATTTGTGTTGGATGAAAGATGGGTGTGTGAGGGAGGGAAATCGAGAATGTTTGTTTAGGATGAGAGAGGAGTGTGTGAGGGAGGGAAATCGAGAATATTTGGGTTGGATGAAAGATGGGTGTGTGAGGGAGGGAAATCGAGAATATTTGACTTAGATGAAAGATGGGTGTGTGAGGGAGGGAAATCGAGAATATTTGGGTTGGATGAAAGATGGGTGTGTGAGGGAGGGAAATCGAGAATGTTTGTGTTGGATGAAAGATGGGTGTTGTGAGGGAGGGAAATCGTGGATGTTTGTGTTGGATGAGAGAGGGGTGTTGTGAGTGAGGGAAATCGAGAATATTTGTGTTGGATGAAAGATGGGTGTGTGAGGGAGGGAAATCGAGAATGTTTGGGTTGGATGAAAGATGGGTGTGTGAGGGAGGGAAATCGAGAATATTTGGGTAGGATGAAAGATGGGTGTGTGAGGGAGGGAAATCGAGAATATTTGTGTTGGATGAAAGATGGGTGTGTGAGGGAGGGAAATCGAGAATATTTGGGTTGATGAAAGATGGGTGTGTGAGAGAGGGAAATCGAGAATATTTGGGTTGGATGAAAGATGGGTGTCTTAGGGAGGGAAATCGAGAATATTTGGGTAGGATGAAAGATAGGTGTTGTGAGGGAGGGAAATCGAGAATATTTGTGTTGGATGAAAGATGGGTGTGTGAGGGAGGGAAATCGAGAATATTTGTGTAGGATGAGAGAAGATTGTGTGAGGGAGGGAAATCGAGAATGTTTGGGTTGGATGAAAGATGGGTCTGTGAGGGCGGAAATCAAGAATATTTGGGTAGGATGAAAGATGGGTGTGTGAGGGAGGTAAAACGAGAATATTTGTGTTGGATGAAAGATGGGTGTAGTGAGGGAGGGAAATTGAGAATATTTGGGTTGGATGAAAGATGGGTGTGTGAGGGAGGGAAATCGAGAATATTTGGCTTCGATGAAAGATGGGTGTGTGAGGGAGGGAAATCGAGAATATTTGGGTTGGATGAAAGATGGGTGTGTGAGTGAGGGAAATCGAGAATGTTTGTGTAGGATGAGAGAGGAGTGTGTGAGGGAGGGAAATCGAGAATCTTTGTTTAGGATGAGAGAGGAGTGTGTGAGGGAGGGAAATCGAGAATATTTGGGTTGGATGAAAGATGGGTGTGTGAGGGAGGGAAATCGAGAATATTTGGCTTTGATGAAAGATGGGTGTGTGAGGGAGGGAAATCGAGAATGTTTGTTTAGGATGAGAGAGGAGTGTGTGAGGGAGGGAAATCGAGAATATTTGGCTTCGATGAAAGATGGGTGTGTGAGGGAGGGAAATCGAGAATATTTGGCTTCGATGAAAGATGGGTGTGTGAGGGAGGGAAATCGAGAATGTTTGTTTAGGATGAGAGAGGAGTGTGTGAGGGAGGGAAATCGAGAATATTTGGGTTGGATGAAAGATGGGTGTGTGAGGGAGGGAAATCGAGAATATTTGGCTTCGATGAAAGATGGGTGTGTGAGGGAGGGAAATCGAGAATATTTGGGTTGGATGAAAGATGGGTGTGTGAGGGAGGGAAATCGAGAATGTTTGTGTAGGATGAAAGATGGGTGTTGTGAGGAAGGGAAATCGAGAATATTTGGGTTGGATGAAAGATGGGTGTGTGAGGGAGGGAAATCGAGAATGTTTGGGTAGGATGAAAGATGGGTGTGTGAGGGAGGGAAATCGAGAATATTTGGGTTGGATGAAAGATGGGTGTGTGAGGGAGGGAAATCGAGAATGTTTGGGTAGGATGAAAGATGGGTGTTGTGAGTGAGGGAAATCGAGAATGTTTGTGTAGGATGAAAGATGGGTGTGTGAGTGAGGGAAATCGAGAATGTTTGTTTAGGATGAGAGAGGAGTGTGTGAGAGATGGAAATCGAGAATGTTTGGGTTGGATGAAAGATGGGTGTGTGAGGGAGGGAAATCGAGAATGTTTGGGTAGGATGAAAGATGGGTGTTGTGAGGGAGGGAAATCGAGAATCTTTGTTTAGGATGAGAGAGGAGTGTGTGAGGGAGGGAAATCGAGAATATTTGGGTTGGATGAAAGATGGGTGTGTGAGGGAGGGAAATCGAGAATGTTTGGGTAGGATGAAAGATGGGTGTTGTGAGGGAGGGAAATCGAGAATCTTTGTTTAGGATGAGAGAGGAGTGTGTGAGGGAGGGAAATCGAGAATATTTGGGTTGGATGAAAGATGGGTGTGTGAGGGAGGGAAATCGAGAATATTTGTGTTGGATGAAAGATGGGTGTGTGAGGGAGGGAAATCGAGAATATTTGGGTTGGATGAAAGATGGGTGTTGTGAGGGAGGGAAATCGAGAATATTTGGGTTGGATGAAAGATGGGTGTGTGAGGGAGGGAAATCGAGAATATTTGGGTAGGATGAAAGATGGGTGTGTGAGGGAGGGAAATCGAGAATGTTTGGGTTGGATGAAAGATGGGTGTGTGAGGGAGGGAAATCGAGAATATTTGTGTTGGATGAAAGATGGGTGTGTGAGGGAGGGAAATCGAGAATATTTGTGTAGGATGAGAGAGGAGTGTGTGAGGGAGGGAAATCGAGAATGTTTGGGTTGGATGAAAGATGGGTGTGTGAGGGAGGGAAATCGAGAATATTTGGGTTGGATGAAAGATGGGTGTGTGAGGGAGGGAAATCGAGAATATTTGTGTTGGATGAAAGATGGGTGTTGTGAGGGAGGGAAATTGAGAATATTTGGGTTGGATGAAAGATGGGTGTGTGAGGGAGGGAAATCGAGAATATTTGGGTTGGATGAAAGATGGGTGTGTGAGGGAGGGAAATCGAGAATATTTGGGTTGGATGAAAGATGGGTGTGTGAGGGAGGGAAATCGAGAATGTTTGTTTAGGATGAGAGAGGAGTGTGTGAGGGAGGGAAATCGAGAATATTTGGGTTGGATGAAAGATGGGTGTGTGAGGGAGGGAAATCGAGAATATTTGGCTTCGATGAAAGATGGGTGTGTGAGGGAGGGAAATCGAGAATATTTGGGTTGGATGAAAGATGGGTGTGTGAGGGAGGGAAATCGAGAATGTTTGTGTAGGATGAAAGATGGGTGTTGTGAGGAAGGGAAATCGAGAATATTTGGGTTGGATGAAAGATGGGTGTGTGAGGGAGGGAAATCGAGAATATTTGACTTGGATGAAAGATGGGTGTGTGAGGGAGGGAAATCGAGAATGTTTGGGTAGGATGAAAGATGGGTGTTGTGAGGGAGGGAAATCGAGAATCTTTGTTTAGGATGAGAGAGGAGTGTGTGAGGGAGAGAAATCGAGAATATTTGGGTTGGATGAAAGATGGGTGTGTGAGGGAGGGAAATCGAGAATATTTGGGTTGGATGAAAGATGGGTGTGTGAGGGAGGGAAATCGAGAATATTTGGGTTGGATGAAAGATGGGTGTGTGAGTGAGGGAAATCGAGAATGTTTGTGTAGGATGAGAGAGGAGTGTGTGAGGGAGGGAAATCGAGAATATTTGGTTTGATGAAAGATGGGTGTGTGAGGGAGGGAAATCGAGAATATTTGGGTTGGATGAAAGATGGGTGTGTGAGGGAGGGAAATCGAGAATATTTGGGTTGATGAAAGATGGGTGTGTGAGGGAGGGAAATCGAGAATATTTGGGTTGATGAAAGAGGGGTGTGTGAGGGAGGGAAATCGAGAATATTTGTGTTGATGAAAGAGGGGTGTGTGAGGGAGGGAAATCGAGAATATTTGTGTTGGATGAAAGATGGGTGTGTGAGGGAGGGAAATCGAGAATATTTGGGTTGATGAAAGAGGGGTGTGTGAGGGAGGGAAATCGAGAATATTTGGGTTGGATGAAAGAGAGGTGTGTGAGGGAGGGAAATCGAGAATATTTGGGTTGGATGAAAGATGGGTGTGTGAGGGAGGGAAATCGAGAATATTTGGGTTGGATGAAAGAGAGGTGTGTGAGGGAGGGAAATCGAGAATATTTGGGTTGGATGAAAGATGGGTGTGTGAGGGAGGGAAATCGAGAATCTTTGTTTAGGATGAAAGATGGGTGTTGTGAGGGAGGGAAATCGAGAATATTTGGGTTGGATGAAAGATGGGTGTGTGAGGGAGGGAAATCGAGAATATTTGTGTAGGATGAAAGATGGGTGTGTGAGGGAGGGAAATCGAGAATCTTTGTTTAGGATGAGAGAGGAGTGTGTGAGGGAGGGAAATCGAGAATGTTTGTGTAGGATGAGAGAGGAGTGTGTGAGGGAGGGAAATCGAGAATCTTTGTTTAGGATGAGAGAGGAGTGTGTGAGGGAGGGAAATCGAGAATATTTGGGTTGGATGAAAGATGGGTGTGTGAGGGAGGGAAATCGAGAATATTTGGGTTGGATGAAAGATGGGTGTTGTGAGGGAGGGAAATCGAGAATATTTGTTTAGGATGAAAGATGGGTGTGTGAGGGAGGGAAATCGAGAATATTTGGGTTGGATGAAAGATGGGTGTGTGAGGGAGGGAAATCGAGAATATTTGGGTTGGATGAAAGATGGGTGTGTGAGGGAGGGAAATCGAGAATATTTGGGTTGGATGAAAGATGGGTGTGTGAGGGAGGGAAATCGAGAATATTTGGGTTGGATGAAAGATGGGTGTGTGAGGGAGGGAAATCGAGAATATTTGGGTTGGATGAAAGATGGGTGTGTGAGGGAGGGAAATCGAGAATATTTGGGTAGGATGAAAGATGGGTGTTGTGAGGGAGGGAAATCGAGAATATTTGGGTTGGATGAAAGATGGGTGTGTGAGGGAGGGAAATCGAGAATATTTGGGTTGGATGAAAGATGGGTGTGTGAGGGAGGGAAATCGAGAATATTTGGGTTGGATGAAAGATGGGTGTGTGAGGGAGGGAAATCGAGAATATTTGGGTTGGATGAAAGATGGGTGTGTGAGGGAGGGAAATCGAGAATATTTGGGTTGGATGAAAGATGGGTGTTGTGAGGGAGGGAAATCGAGAATATTTGGGTTGGATGAAAGATGGGTGTGTGAGGGAGGGAAATCGAGAATATTTGGGTTGGATGAAAGATGGGTGTTGTGAGGGAGGGAAATCGAGAATATTTGGGTTGGATGAAAGATGGGTGTTGTGAGGGAGGGAAATCGAGAATATTTGGGTTGGATGAAAGATGGGTGTGTGAGGGAGGGAAATCGAGAATATTTGGGTTGGATGAAAGATGGGTGTTGTGAGGGAGGGAAATCGAGAATGTTTGGGTTGGATGAAAGATGGGTGTGTGAGGGAGGGAAATCGAGAATATTTGGGTTGGATGAAAGATGGGTGTTGTGAGGAAGGGAAATCGAGAATGTTTCGGTTGGATGAAAGATAGGTGTGAGGGAGGGAAATCGAGAATAATTGTGTAGGATGAGAGAGGAGTGTGAGAAGGAAATTTGTCAAGAGATTGACATATCGGAAAATTGGGCGACTTTAGTGAATTTGTTAAGGGTTTGGAGGATCTAGACAGGAAAGGGGGAGGAAATCGATGGCCAATGAGGGAGGGAGAGGTTAAAAAGACAAGGAGAATAAAAAAAAAATCACCTAGATGAAGCTTGATTGTTTTGTTTTGTTTTTTTTTTTAATTAGGACATCATCGATCGAAACATAAGTCATTCGTACCATGATACATGTAATAAGCTTACCATTCCAAGACTATTCAGGCTTTAAACTTTCCTTCAATGCTAACCTTAACAAAGGATTGCTGGTAGATTGTAGCTTTGTAACTCCTTAGTACCGTTGCTTGTGGGTTGCGAATTATCTATGCTCATACATGTAATTCAAGAAAAAGAAATAATTATATTATCCCAGGATAGTGAAGGCCTCCGTCAGGCAAATATGATGAAATCAGATGAGATAACAGAATGCACATTCTCGGCTGCTAAGTTCTAATTTGTTGCGAGATTTTTTTTATATCAAGAAGAGAGGGATGACTATAAATTTAGACAGAGCTTAATATATCGAGTTATGACAAATAAACACAGACACACACATATAGATAGATAGATAGATAGATAGATAGACAGATAGATAGAGAGATAGATAGATAGATATATGCATACATACATAGGAAGAAATATGGATGAATGGATATACAGATATATAGACATGTAGATAGATATATACATAGGTAGATAGGCAGATAGATGGGTAGATCGATAGATAGATAGATAGACACAGAAAGGGAGAGAAGAGAAAGGGAGAGAGAGAGAGAGAGAGAGAGAAGAAGAAGAAGAAGAAGAAGAAGAAGAAGAAGAAGAAGAAGAAGAAGAAGAAGAAGAAGAAGAAGAAGAAGAAGAAAGAACATGACCAAGAGATACCGAGAAAGAGAGGTTCTGTCTTGAGTCTCAGATCCAGTCAAAGACATAATTTACTGTAGTGACATTTAAGGAGAATAATAAAGAAATAGAAATGGGCGTGCTATGCCTAAAGATAGCCGAGGCATTTTACTTCAGAAAATGTTTCTATATTTCATACCCACACAATGAGCAGCTTCAAACTCAACTCTCTCTAGTTTAGTCTTTTTTAAAAACTCTTTTTGTTAAGTTACTTGAAGCATTCGTATTTCAATAATTCATGACAGGAACTTTTGTTTTTTAATTAATTTTTATTTTTTTTTAACAAATGAAGTTAAGCGTGAAATACAAGGGGGAAAAATACTGTTATTCAAATAAATTAAGAATAGACGGGTGAAAAATAATTTAAGCAATATTTTTTTATCGCTTGTACAAAATAGTATATTTCCATCAAGTGGGTGCGTGTGTGAGAGTTGGGGGAGGGGCGTACCCGAGGGCGAGCTGTGAGTATTTGTGTGTGTGTGTGTGTGTGTGTGTTTGAATGCGCGTGAGAGTAGAGGGCAGAGAATTGACCAAAAAACTCTTCAGTCCTTGTGGCTACTTGTGCAATTCAGGTTAACAAAAAATCCTCTTGACCACAAGAAATATCTCCAATCATCCCCTAACGGTTTGACGTCAGGCATGTTCAGGGTCTGCCCGACGAGTTAGCGAGTGATTGCTGGACCGACATGTGTGTCGCTGGCTCACATGTTTGGGCTGTTATCACCTTGATCTGTGGGATTTTTTCCTCATTGTTTCTGTCTTTCTATACAAGGGCAGTGGTTTTCTGATTCAGTGTTGCAGCCGTGACTATCTTGATGATTTTCCCGCAAAACACGTTCAGGACCACAATTTTGATCAAGATCGGTTCGAGAACTTCCAGGTGAGTCGATGTCATTGGTCAATTCAAAGGCTATTTCCAGTCAAGCAGAGTAGGGCAAATCTTGATGGTGAAACCCTTGTCTCATCCCTAGCGGCCAGACTGATGTATGAATGAGATGTCGGACAGTTTCCATGGTCTTCTCTAAAGTTAGACTAAAAGCTTCATCAATCTTCATCCTTCCTACATTTTTCAAGCTTTGAAAATGGTTGAGTAAAAAAAAAGATACACGAATCAGAAAGAAGCCCTGTCTCACAACATCGTGTGAAAAGATCTACCATTGCTTGACATGCAAATCTACATTTTCCGCTGAATTTCTTTTAATTGTAGAATTTATATAATGCATCTATACTTGTTTTACGACGAGATAAGAACCTAATACAAAGTCCAGGCATTTGGTATCAACAAATCCCTATCACGCAATATATTATTCTTTTATACCAAAACCATTCGTCTTATCCATCTTACAGTACAACAAGCTGTAGCTGTAGATGTATATGTTGGTTTATTTGCCCGCTTGTGGTCACTATGTAGCAAGAGTGCAGTCGCCATGTTGTGTTCAGTGTCTGCACTGTCTTAGGCTGCGAGAAAGATCGACAAGCTGGAGGCCTGAGACCTTTCAGTGTCCGGGGTTACGCTGCAAGCAATATCCAGAACTTGATCGCTTTGCATCATTGCAGGACTCTTGCATGCAAGGCTTTGGTAGTGCTGGACCAGAAACGGCTTTGGATATTGATTCATTTCGAAGACAATAATCGGGTCGACCACTTTTGGTTTGAAAACGTCATGAGAGTATTATCTGGCTCTAGGTTTTAAAGAGTACCTCTAAAGTTGTCAGGGAGAAATAACTGCAACGCGGCTAAATAGAAAAACGCTCAAGAATTTTAGATAAACATCTAGGACCTCAAGAGATATCATAGAAAGCCATAAAAAGGATTCAAGGATACTCTAGAAGATCTCGAAGGGGTATTGCAGGATTTCAAAATACTCTACAAGTCTTCGGATTACTTTCGGTACCACTGAAATAATGACCTTGAGAGTCTATACATCAAGACAGAGGACTTTAAAGATTTTCAGAATTAGAATGTACCTCAAAAACGAAAGACGTGGGAGGGATTTGCACGATATATCAAACAATGAGATGTTCAGCAGTACCCACTCCTACCTGGGCTAGAACTTTACATACTCTGATCAGCTTATGGCACAACATCGGTTCATGTTAATGTGTGTAAGATATTGTTGAAAGTCCCTCAGGATTTACCCACGTTGTCTGAGTAAAGATATTATCAAAAGTATTCATCTCAGTCCAAATACAGTTTTTAAAAACTCTAGTGCATAGTAAAAATAATAATGTTTGCAATACGATTTTAATTTATGTCAGTTTAAAAACGAAATCAATTTTCAACATTCTTTTTTACTGTCAAAAAAAAAGATGTCTTATTAAATTTTTCGTCTATTTTATCATCAAGTGTATAATGTGCAACTGTCTAATGGCGATGCGACCGTCTCCTGTTTGATATTCGATTGCTAGCATTCGGGTTGGCTAACCCTAGGTCTGTGTCTGCGATAGGGTCGAGCCTAGCAAAGATCAGATGGTGAGCAGACTCCGGCTCAATCATCCAGCTGTCTCATCGCTCGCGCATGCGCAGAACTAAGGCCATCTTCATAGTTAGCTAACTATATAGAGGGCCTTGGCAGAACCTATCATCTCAATCTATGGAAAATGATGCATCAGGACCAGAAGATGAACATACTTTTATGCGTCGTCTAGATCTACTTGGTTTGATTTGAGCCGTACTTGAAACCGTTTAACGAATGCCCCTAAATTCTATTATCATTAAAAGCTGGGAAAGTTGAAACAAGAATGAGAAAATTGTAGACCGTGGGCTAGCGGGTGAAACCCTCCCCCCCCCCCCCCACCCCTTGGGATTTTTGTACACCCATATTTCTCAAAGGTGACCCATCTAGGTGTAAGAAAATCGATGTTAGCCAAATGGAAAGTGTCATCTTCATATACTATTGCCATTTGTTTACGGGCTTTTGGCATTTTTCAAATAAGGGGGTGGGGTTGTTATTTCAGTCATACATTAATTATTTCTACACAAAAATACACATATTACAGCTCATATGAAAGCTAAAATAAAGCTCTTTCTTAAGGTGAAAACAGATTTACAAAATCCTTTACGGTAAAAAAGATATATTGGTTCAAAGTCAGATTTTGTGTCAAAATGGAAAAATTAAGATATGTCAAAACCACTGAAACTAAAATTTCTTGTTGGGATTTTTCAACACCTGTATTTCTTGATTTGGTACCTCTCATAGTAAGGGAATATGGGTATAAGTTACTTTGGAAGTGTCATCTTCATGAGTAATTCCCCCTTGTTTACGTTTTTTTGCATATCTTCAAATAAGGGGGTAGGGTTGTTCTTTGAGTCATATCTCCACATCCGCTCAAGCAAATGGGCACTTGTTGGTACTCAAATGAAAGCTAAAAAGCTACTCTTTCATGTAGTGTAACGGATTTTACAATATCTTAAGCTAGTCAAATTTTATTTGTATTCAAAGTGCATTTGCCTTGCGAAAATGCAAAACTGAAATATTCAGCTTATCTAAACCAAACCTTGTAAGTAAGGAGTCAATAATTTCTACCTTTTCTAAAGCATTGCACTCCAAGGTGTTAGAAAATGTGAGATAGTTTGATTTTAATTGTCTTCTTCATAGAATTATAGTCTTCTATGATAAATCAGTTCTGTCCTACGTGCAAACTAGGGGGAGGTTTCTTTTTTCAGTCATACCTCCATATTAGCTCAAGCAAATTGGTACTTGTTGGTACTCAAATAAAAGCTAAAAAGCTATTCTTTCATATAATGTAACGGGTTTTACAATATCTTAAGCCAGTCAAATTTTATTTGTATTCAAACTACATTTACCTTGCGATAATGCAAAACTTAAATAGTCAGCAGTCAAAATCAATCTTATATGAAGAAGTAAACATTTTATGGGTTTAAATGACATTTACCTATCAAAAATGTATAACCAAAACATTCAACAAAGATGTAATATGCAATCTCAACATTATATGCAAAATAATACCTATGTGTGTTTGCCAGATTTGATTTGTAATTTTTGTTAATTTGTCTTATATTTGAACATAAAAAACGTAAACAAGATTACCCTTAAATATTTTGTTTATTCTTTTAGTACTGACACTAGCGCTGAGAGTCCATGTTTTCATGTTAGAAGCTTTAGAGAGATGTTTATTTCATCAATTTGAGCAGCATACCAACTCCAACATCCTCATCAACTCTGTGAAGAAAGACATCAAGGAACTCCTGATATTCATTGATGAAAACAGCATCGACAGCTCATCACAAAATGAAGATGTTAGAGATTTGTGGATGCGCTACTCACACTTTAGAGAGGGGGTTCACCATGGACAACTTGGGAAGACAGCCCAATTCTGGGTTAAGTATATGGACAAAGTTTAGCTGTTATTGAGATTTCTGAGAGCCACAAAAACAAACAATTTCATGGCTCACCTCCAGTGCCTTCAGGAACTATGCCCTTTATTTTTTGCAATGGATTACCAGAACTACGCCAGATATGCATCAGCATACTTGGTTTCTTTCATCAATCTTCCACACTCGCATCCAGGTGCAGACGACCTGCTGAAGAATTGGGGCTTCAGTGTTTCTAGGTCACAGATTCCAGCATCAAGAACTGCTGTTAACTTATCAATCGAACAAACTGTCAATCGGCAGGCAAAGTCCAAAGGTGGCATTATCGGCTTTAGCAGAAATATGCCGGCATATCATCGCTGGTGTATCACCAGACACACGAGAGCTGCATACCTGAATGCAACTCTCGAACTTGTCGATATGGACAAGGGAGACAACTCCACTCACAAGGAAGAAAGACCATCGAAAATGCAGGAAAGTGAAACAGCGGTTCAGCATGTGTATTCAGCAGTGAATAGATTCATCAATCCCTTTGACATCGATGAAAAGGATTCTTTGATTTGTTTATCCTCAGGGATGAAAGCATCAGAAGCCGTTTCAGATGATCTGTTGTCTGTTGATTATAAGGGCCAGGAACAATTTAATGAATTTGTTCAAAAATGTCTAGTGGAGAAAGAGCAGTCATTTCACAAACCTATCAAAAAGACATCACTGAAGACCTTTCAAAACTGTCAGAAAAGTGTCTCTGTAAAAACATCAAAACAACAGAAAGTACAGATTGTTGCACAGAGGAACATTTTTGGACAGCTGTTGATGCTAAGTACTGATCATGAGTTGGATCTCCAAAAAGTATTGGCATATCCACTAAGTCCAATTCCATGGGCCCTTGCAACACTAGACGGACTTCCCACAAAAACAGACAAAAGTGTAATAATGCACAAACTGGAAAGCCCTGCTGCCCTTGCCGATGCCACAAGCAATACAAATACACTGAAAGAAGTAATCATTGATGGAAATGCTCTGCTTCACTCCCTTAAAAATATTCCCGAAACTTTTGGCCAACTGACAGAAAAGATCTTCCACCTCTTACCCCAAGCTGAATGTATTCATTTTGTGACAGATTCGTACAATGTGAAATCAATCAAATGTCTTGAGCGGATGAGAAGAGGCTCCAGCCAAACACAACCCTTGTTGTTGCGTGGACAGTCAACAAAAACCCCAAGAGACTGGAAGTCCTTTTTATCCAATGATGAAAACAAGAGAAATTTCATCAACCTACTTTCTTATTGTGGGAGGATGATAAATATGCAGAACAACTCAAAGACAGGGAAATCATGTTTGCGTCAGCAGAACAGTGCACCCGTTTGACGAGCAGCGATGGAGTGACAACAGAATCAACCATTGTGCACTCGCTGTGTTCATCTCACGAAGAAGCGGACAATCGCATTATACTTCATTGTTTTCATGCAGCCCAAAATAACTGTGATGAGATTGTCGTCCACTCTCCGGACACAGATGTCTTTTTACTTCTGCTGTACTTAGCCACTGAAATGTCAAAGCCATTACTTTTACAGACTGGAACAGGGTGTCATCGCAGACTCATCAACATATCTGTCTTAGCTGAGATGCATGACAAAAGTGTTATCCGTGCTATTTTGAGGTTCCATGCATTTACAGGGTGTGACACCACTAGTGCATTCCTTCGAAGAGGAAAAATGAAGCCATTGAAGATCATGAAAGTAAAACCACAGTTTCTGCTTGCATTTGAGGCTCTTGGTGTGAATGACGCTGTAGGTGCTAACTTGCTGTCTGACTTGGAACAGTTTGTTTGTTTCATGTATGGGAAACCTACATATTCAGATGTGAACAAGCTTCGTTTTGACATGGTTCGTCAACGTTTTCAAACAGGGTCTGGAAATGTACTGACTAACTCTTATGGAATCGATTTTAGTTTGCTGCCTCCATGTCGATCCACTCTCCAAATGCACATCAAGCGTGTGAATTATCAGACACTACTTTGGAAGAAATCGACCATCTCATTTCCAGATTTACCACCAGCTGAGGAGCATGGCTGGAAGGTGACCTTGGATGGAGACCTTGACTATAATTGGTGTGCAGGAGACATTGTTCCTCAAGATCTGGTGGATATCTTGTCAAGCTATCAGCCAGAAGATGATGAAGATGATGTTTGTGACAGTTTTTCAAATGAGTTTGACAGTGACAGTGAGAACAGTGACAATGAAACGAGTGACAATGAAGAAGAAAACTAACCAGCTTCTGTTAAGATCTTGCTGCAATGTTTCATCCAGATCGAAAAGAATGTGTGTTTGTGTGTGTATGTGGGTGAGAGAGAGACAGAGAGAGAGAAAGAGAGAGAGACAGATAGATAGATAGATAGATAGATAGATAGATAGAGAGAGAGAGAGAGAGAGAGAGAGAGAGAGAGAGAGAGAGAGAGAGAGAGATGTAAATGTTATAGACATTATCTTATTTAGGTCATGCATTGTACAATGATCTCACATCACATGTTATGCCTGTGTGAATATGCTTCAACTGTGTGTACTTATTGGTTTCATGCCTTGAATTACAATGCTCAGATAGTTTCTAATACTAATATGTATTCTGCATGCTATGTGATATGTACTTGCCAACATTACAAATTCACCACTTGAAGCCACTGATATTTAATTTATACATAGTTTCCAGTGGTTCATTTTAAATGTGGGCAAGTGCATATTATGGAGAAATTGAATGTCACAGACAATATTTTCTCATCCCTCTTGTGTACAATAATGGCAATTTCTTGTGATTATTCTGAATTCATTACTAAGTTTCATTGTTCCCACATAACATTCTTGAATTCTGATGATTTATAATGGTTTGTTACAAAAAACCCAAAGCTTATGTCTAACTATTATATGACATTACTATTTAATTGCATGCATTTTTCCTTGAGAAAGTTCACATGGGTGTTCTTCATTATTTTGTCAAGTATTGCACCTATAACACATTCATTTGCAAAATGTCATGCCTGGACTATTAAATGCACAAATGCGCCTTAATATCTACATTTGTAATACAATGTAGTTTATTCAGTCTCACTTAAAATCGACCTAACACACATTTTCCTACACTTTGGAGTGTGATGCTTTAGAAAAGGTAGAAATTACTGACTCCTAACATGTAATGTTGAGTTTAGACACAATGAATATTTCAGTTTTACGTTTTCGGAAGGTGAATGTAGTTTGAATGCAAATAAAATTTAACTAGCTTAAGATATCGTAAAACCCGTTACACTGCATGAAAGAGTAGCTTTTTAGCTTTCATTTGAGTACCAACAAGTGCCCATTTGCCTGAGCGGATGTGGGGATATGACTCAAAAAAGAACCCTACCCCCTTATTTGAAGATATGTGAAAAAAACGTAAACAAGGGGGAATTACCCATGAAGATGACACTTCCAAAGTAACTTATACCCATATTCCCTTACTATGAGAGGTACCAAATCAGGAAATACAGGTGTTGAAAAATCCCAACAAAAAGTTTTAGTTTCAGTGGTTTTGACATATCTTAATTTTTCCATTTTGACACAAAATCTGACTTTGAACCAATACATATTTTTTACCGTAAAAGATTTTGTAAATCTGTTTTCACCATAAGAAAGAGCATCATTTTAGCTTTCATATGAGCTATAATTTGTGTACATTTGTGTAGAAAAAATTAGTTTATGACTGAAATAAAAAACCCACAACCTTATTTCAACAATGCCAAGACCCCTGTAAACAACAGAGGATAACCATATGAAGATGACACTTTCCATTTGGCTAACATCGATTTTCTTACACCTTGGTGGGTCACCTTTCAGAAAATATGGGTGTACAAAAATCCCGGGGGAGGGGGAGGGGTTATGGTGGGCCCAAGGTCTATTGGTGAATAAAAGCCTGACTTTATCTTAATTTAAAGATAGAATCTATACCACTGGGGGAGGACATTAGACAGAGCAATAGATCCAGAAGAATATTTTTAGATTTTACTGTGAGCTTAAGATCTAATAAGAGTTCTGATCTTTTAGTTTTACAATTGTTTATTCTTACATGAAATCTGAAGCTAGTTAACATTCAAATGGGTCTTGATCTAGGTCCTAAATGACTGGCAATCGTTATTCCTGCCCATTTCAAGTAAGCAGTTTATATGAACTCCCTTTAACAGCATCATATAGACAAGATTTGAAGTCTAGAGTCAAGGTCTAGCTTGTAACAGTTCACGAGTCTCACTTTATCAGTCCCAAACTGCGGCCTTCATTCAGATTCTAGATCTAGATTATGAATGTTACAGCCCAAGTTCCCAAATATGTTCCTTTTTGTTAAAATTTCAATCTAAATCTAAATATTGATCCACACTGTTCAGTACATTGGTGTAATAATGGATCAAGAATCTAAATATGGAATGCAAGAATCGATATGATAGACTTAGATTAACCCCCCCCCCCCCCAAACTCACCATCATTTTCATTGTCATCTGAGTTTTCCTAGGGGCTGGCAATTACACATGTACCCGTTCCTGGCCATTCCAATCTTGAACATTGCAACTTCTTGCACTGCTTTTGAAAGAAGCTGGAGTTTCTTCGTTTTTTGTTGACGTGAAAGATGTGAGACGATCCTTGTCCGCCATCTTGGATCATGTCAACGGAACCGTAACCAAGGCCAATACAGAGATGCGGCTTCAAATTTAATTCCTAAATAAATATTTCCAATCATTACAGTTTGTGCTTAAACCTATTTTACTGTTCTAAGATGGTTTATTTATGTTTAGAAGCTTATTTCGTGGCCAAAATTTAAGCTACAGCGTGTAAAAGAGGAGAGAACAGTCACTTTAGCAGATAGCATCATTCGTGATGAGGGGTATGAGATGCGCATTTAATTCTACCTTGACGTAGAACACATATATTCCTGCGCACTACTGCTCAATGAATGGCCGTAGAAAAAAAACAACATTAATTTTTGACAGTAGGGGATCACTGTGTTGTAGGTCCCGGAATAACGAGGTCAAATCAGACATATAGTTCGGTGAAAATTCGTCGATTTTGTCCTAAATTTTGCAAGACTATGCTTCAAAAAACGCTTTATAACACACATTTATAAGAAAAAAATTGCTTATATGCTTTTGGGAAAAGAAAGGAAAATGGTTTAAGTTTCTTCCGAAACCAATAAATCCGAGTGTACAGATTTTGACCTGACCTTCATTTTTACGCCATTATCTGATTTGTAGAGCCAGCGACATGTGCCGTGTTTTTTGCCTGGCGCATCACAGATTTTCTAAAAGGTGTGAATGTTAGTATTCAGCTCATGTTTAATCCGAAAAGTGATGAAGTAAATTTGAATTAGTGTTGCAAGGTCTATTCTTAGATTTGGAGTATTTGAGACCAATGACGCATTTTAAGGTGAATTTGCCTTGTTTAGTTGATTGTTTAGAATACCGGTAGCCTATCTACAGCAAAGTGATGCAAACCCTTTTATGCTTATAATGCAAGTCAGTCGGGCGGAAAGGAAATTAAAAATACGAGATCCATAACTTACTGATGAACGTTGTGGAGGTCGAACCTGCTATGGATGTCCCTGCGTATATCAATGCAAACGTTTTAACAACTTGGCACAATAATGAAAAACAATGTTACAAAGAAGAAAAAAATACCCTGTCGTTTTTTTAAACATCAAAAGCATCATTCAGAGGACCAGTCCTGTTACCGAGAAAACTTTATCATACCTCTTTTAGACCCGCTAGGCGAAAGATAAGGAGGAAGGGTGGGAGAGAGAGAGAGAGAGAGAGAGAGAGAGAGAGAGAGAGAGAGAGAGAGAGAGAGAGAGAGAGCGGGGGAGAGAGATAGAGAGAGATGAGAGAGAAAGAGAGCGAGCGAGAGAGAGAGAGAGAGAGAGAGAGAGAGAGAGAGAGAGAGAGAGAGAGCGACAAACTGCTGGTAGATGTGGCATCAGGGCGTCCGCCTTGACATCAAGATGAGCCTGGCTCGAGTACCACACCATCGGTTGATGAGTTTACAGCCTCATCTTTCGAATTCCTTTGTGCCTGACGGTTGATGAGTTTACAACCTCATCTTTCGAATTCCTTTGTGTCTGACGGCTGATGAGTTTACAACCTCATCTTTCAAATTCCTTTGTGCCTGGAGGAGTTAACCTGGCTCGAGTGACACACTTTTTTTCATTTTTGATCTAACGACTGCCAATGCTCTTATGCCTTATACAAGAAATAAATTAAATAAAAAGTTTTTTTGCAAGTGTATTGAAGTCTTGAGATTATACAAAATTGTTTTCTAATATTTTGAATAATATTTTTAAGATTCACAAACCAACAACAAACAAGAGAAAACTTTGTTGTGGACGGGCTATATCATTAACTTAATGAAGTATAAGCAAAATCATCAGAAAACTTTTATTTCGATATAAAAACAAAAAAAAAATTATCCTCATTCTTGTAACAACAACCTTTAGACCGCCGTTTTCGCGAAATGTATAAAACATTGAAATATGAAAGTATTCAAGTCAGGGGAGAAAATTAGAAAAACGTCAAAATGATTAAAAAAAAACAGGAAAAAAAAGTGCATGGTTTCCTTAACGAACACACGAGTGTCCAGTAACAATAGTGTGAGAATAACTGATCAGTTGAAGCTAAGGTTAGCCTAAAACTGCTGTGATCTAACATGACCCCTAATTCGGGGTCAACAGATGACCATGTAACGTCATTAACATCGTTGCCAAGAGCAAGGCTGATGGAGTATGTGAACAAATCTCTCTCTCTCTCTCTCTCTCTCTCTCTCTCTCTCTCTCTCTCTCTCTCTCTCTCTCTCTCTCTCTCTCTCTCTCTCTCTCTCTCTCTCTCTCTATCTATCTATCTATCTATCTATCTATCTTTTCTCTCTCTCTCTCTATCTATCTTTTTTCTCTGTCTCTTTCTCTCTCTCTCTCTCTCTCTCTCTCTCTCTCTCTCTCTCTCTCTCTCTCTCTCTCTCTCTCTCTCTCTCTCTCTCTTTTTCTCTTTCTATTGCAATATCTTATCTATGATTCTATGGGTCTGTTTTTGTCTTGTCCACTCTCTCCCATCTCTATTTCTCATCATTTTCCCCTCTGTATCCATTCCCTATGTCTCTCGCACTCTATTTCTCACTCTCTTTCCTCACCCTTTATTTTTGTTTCATGCAAAGATTGACTAAAACTAAAAGAATAAAAAAACTAACTCACTGAGGTCTATTGTTATGTCTTTGATGGCTGCCATTTTCTTAGAATAAGGCTCGAGATTTTTTTTTTTTTGTTTTTGTTTTTTTGTTTTTTTGTAAGACAGTCTTGAATACTTTTCATTGAACCCAAGGACTTGGTGATGATGATAATGATGACCATTGAACAAATACAAAACACGAAGAAATCGTGGGGTGACATGTTACTGTGAGACAAATGCAGAAGCGTGGTGAAAGCGTATAGAGATAAATATACAGTTATCTTCGGCAAAGCAAGGATAATAAATAGCAAATTAGAACCTCCACTGATATAGGAGTTAAATGTATTCAAACCGCCACTTAGGTATGTCACAGAGTATAGTAAAATAATAATTCGCTTCTCTTTAAAAGCATAGTAAGGATGGATACTCGGTAGGAAAGAGTTAGTGTTAGATTAGAAGGAGGGACAATTGTGGTGACACGGTCTGCCAACCCAAACCGAAGCTATTAGACTGAAGTAACGCCTGGAAGAGATAATATTCTATAACAAGCAAGCTTTCCGTTTGTGGAATACTTTCTGGGGTTATCACTAGTCAGATTCCCGCCCCTAGATACCAGTCTCCCGCGCTGTGTTCAGCGCATCGACTACCCCTTCCACCAAGAACTAAGGAAGGGGATCTGGAAACATCCAGACCAGATAGGGCATTCGAACCCGTGCAAAACAATATTAACAGAACCAACCAGGCCACTGCATGGAAAGATGCTCCTAATGTACAGGTATAGAGTGGTGGCAGTACAACCAAACTTTAAACAACAGAACGAACAAAATAATGTATAGCCTTCTGTGCTACATTACCCGCATAACATATCAGGAAAAATCTTCTTTCTTTAATGAAAGACTGACGCAGGCCCATCTGTATGGAACATGTTTACAGAGGACGGGAGTCAAGTGCGAGATCCAGCGAAAAATCGGCCCAATCACCGACCAAAGAGAATGGAACTTCCTGAAATAGGACCAATCAGTGATTGTAGCAAAAATGAGACATCCATAGACCAATATATAACCAACATACTGGTACTCAATGCTTGTAGCAAACCCGAGACATCCATAGACCAATATAATTATAACCAACATAGCGTAAGTCAGTGCTTGTAGCAAACCCGAAACATCCATAGACCTATATAATTATAACCAACATAGCGGAATTCAGTGCTTGTAGCAAACCCGAGACATCCATAGACCTATATAATTATAACCAACATAGCGGAATTCAATGCTTGTAGCAAACCCGAGACATCCATAGACCTATATAATTATAACCAACATAGCGGAATTCAATGCTTGTAGCAAACCCGAGACATCCATAGACCTATATAATTATAACCAACATAGCGGAATTCAATGCTTGTAGCAAACCTGAGACATCCATAGACCTATATAATTATAACCAACATAGCGGAATTCAATGTTTGTAGCAAACCTGAGACATCCATAGATCTATATAATTATAACCAACATAGCGGAATTCAATGCTTGTAGCAAACCTGAGACATCCATAGACCTACATAATTATATCCAACAAAGCGGAATTCAATGTTTGTAGCAAACCCGCGAGATAATAAAAAATGGCGACAGGTGTTCTCAGATATAACAGACTTAATCACAGGTTTCCCAAAGGATCTAAAAAGCTGCCAGTGCAAAACGCTCATCGAGCATGAAGAAGATCGAAACATTGGCTCTTACCCCCTTCAAAGATTCTTCTATTAATTACAAGAAAAAAAAAAGGAAATAGAACCTGTGAGAAATTTAGGCTTTGCCTCAACATGGCAACTGATATTGTTTGCAGCACCAGGTGTTCAATCAGAAAGGAGACTGTTTGGCTGTAATTAATCGTGTGGCCTTGCAAAAGTTTACAGGCAAAAACTGCATCTTGAAGTTCATGTTTCTAAACAGGAATATTGCTGATTCTTTCGACTATGGATAAATCTAAAACTCATGTGATTATATACACACTTTGTCTTTGATCTCGACATCCATTTTCCTGCTCTCCTCAGCAGCACCACCACCATTGTCTAGACTCACCTTCAGCAGTTTGCTACTTCCATGTGTGACTGCTGTCAACATTTTCCTGCTCTCCTCAGCAGCACCATTACCTTTGTCTACACTCACCTTCAGCAGTTTGCTACTTCCATGTGTGACTGCTGTCAACATTTTCCTGCTCTCCTCAGCAGCACCATTACCTTTGTCTAGACTCACCTTCAGCAGTTTGCTACTTCCATGTGTGACTGCTGTCAACATTTTCCTGCTCTCCTCAGCAGCACCATTACCTTTGTCTACACTCACCTTCAGCAGTTTGCTACTTCCATGTGTGACTGCTGTCAACATTTTCCAGCTCTCCTCAGCAACACCATTACCTTTGTCTAGACTCACCTTCAGCAGTTTGCTACTTCCATGTGTGACTGCTGTCAACATTTTCCTGCTCTCCTCAGCAGCACCATTACCTTTGTCTACACTCACCTTCAGCAGTTTGCTACTTCCATGTGTACCTGCTATCAAGATTTTCCTGCTCTCCTCAGCAGCACCACCACCATTGTCTAGACTCACAGTCAGCAGTTTGCTACTTCCATGTGTGACTGCTGTTAACATTTTCCTGCTCTAGCCACCTTGATCATCTCCAGTTATCTACTCTCATTTTTAGTTATATCTCTCTATATTTCCTCTCTCTCTTTCTCTCTCTCTCTCTCTCTCTCTCTCTCTCTCTCTCTCTCTCTCTCTCTCTCTCTCTCTCTCTCTCTCTCTCTCTCTCTCTCTCTCTCTCTCTCTCTCTCTCTCTCTCTCTCTCTCTCTCTCTCTCTCTCTCTCTGCAACAGCAGTACTAATCTATTCACCCCAAGAATACAGTCCAGATTTTTGTCTGCTATATCCAGCAGTGCCATCTCCTCTCTCTGATTCCATCTGTGTGTAATATCACATTTACAAATGTCGTGCTGCTGTCAACAGGACTATCACAAGTTGCCTGCTATCAGTTGTCTCTTTTCTTGTCAACTAAGCATACTCTAATTAGTATCAACACCACCGGTTTCATGTACAGACCTATATCTAATGTCACGGCAACATCATAATCAGTTTCCTGTAGTCAACTATATCTAATGCCACGGCAACATCATCACTATTTTCCTGTAGTCAACTATGCCTAATGCCACAGCAACACCACCGGTTTCATGTACAGACCTATATCTAATGTCACAGCAACATCATCACTAGTTTCCTGTAAGTCAACTATGCCTAATGCCACAGCAACACCATCACCAGTTCTCTGTTGTCAATGGCTCTTGTCAGCATCATCCACATTTTTCTGTAGCCCAAGCAGCCATTTGCCGCTGTCACTTTGCAAACTCACACCAGTAGCACCATCATAAAATTTCCTTTTTTTGCTTTTTTAGACTTAAGTAATGCTATTTTTATTCACTGTTCTTCTTTCATATATTTACAAAACTTACAGACTGCATCTTCAACCAC
>JAWDGP010005611.1:277500-280000 GCA_033675545.1 Elysia crispata
TAGAACTGACTCTATATGCCAAGATATAAAATTAATGCAAACATAAAACAAGTAGTGTGATTAGAAACTGGGAGACTGTATGAACACATAGGCCTACCCTCTTGGTAAATTGTGACCCCCCTCTCTCCCTAACTTTTTTTTTAAAATATCTATATATCTATCTATCTATCTATATATAATTATATTTGCACTTTATTTGAAGCTTCTAGCTTTCAATAGAGCAGAAATAGGAATAAAAGTTAACCATGATTTGTAGATCCCCACCATGACATCGGACTCATCAGGTATTCCTGCTCTACTTGTGATGTCATGCAGATGAAAATATTGAACTCTGTGATTTTAGCAGGAACAGCAGATAATTTTGAAATTCTAGTTTGCGGAAAAAAAATTCATTTTATGGGCAACAATTGAAACGAAGAAAAAAAAATTCATGTTTATCGGTACTTATTCAAAATTACACACTGGATTTATTTTATATATACAGTACTTTTTTTTAAATTTGTGAATAGTAAAAATACACATCTCTTGCTAGTACTATTTATTTCATTGCAACTTTCTATCTCATATGATTTTTCAAGATTTGTTCTTTTAAATGGCTATTGATACAATTAATTTAAAGTAGCCAAAGTCATGTTTCAAGAAAAAAAGATTTAGCATAAGTCACCTATCCTACTAAATTATCAAAATGAAAGATGAATTACTGTTGAGCTACGTTAGCTCTTTCTATTTATTTCTATTTTAGTCTTACTCCTGCGGATGATCATCTATTCTATAATTAGGTCTGCTGTTCTAATGAGAATGAGAAATAATGTACCTACGCAGCAGAACAGTTGGGTTGTGCAATTAGTAGGCCTACTGATACTGCACAATGTATGCTGTAATTAAGTGAATTTAGCTTAGTGTTAATCAATATCTTAGATATCTATGTATCCAAAGAAAAATTTTTGTTTAAAGGCCTTTATTTAAAAAAATGCAATTGACTCCTTAATGTAACAGGTGATTTCTTTTTAAGCCCAAAAATTATAAAAGGAGAGGTGTTAAACGGTGAAAGCCCTGTGTATCTACACTGGGCAGTATTGACGAAAAACAGGATAGAGAAAAACTTCAAGATGACATTTGATGACGATGATATTGTACAGAAAAAGAGTTGTCTCAGTTGAAACTTCAGAAGATCAAGGCACTTTAGATATAAATCCACGTCTTGAATGAAAATTTATTTAGTAAATCTTTTGTGTTACAGAATTTTAATTATGTTACATCTAAATTTCATTAATCTTGTCTGGTAAAAAAAAATAAAAAAAAGAAAGATTTAAGTGAAGTCAGGAAAGGTTACAAAATCTGACAAAGAAAACAAAAATTTAGATTGAACTAAGAAGGTCTTATTTGAGATGGCTTGGCTGACCACTACAACTCGTATAATACACCAGATGTTTATTTTGTTACAAAATATGTATTGCAGCTGTTGCTCCAGCATTTCAATGTCTCAAAGTTGTCATGTACTTCATGTGCTACAAGAAAACAACCTTTTAATAAAAATATTGGCTAATTAAAAAAATTCCACAAAAAATTCTGTTCCTTTTTTTTTTTTTTTTTTTGCTCCAAGTCCTTGTCGTGGGTACATATAAAATGAACAGCTGTGAATTCCCACAAGTGCACCTCTAGGCACTTTTTGTTTGTAGAGGACTTAGAATGTTTTATGTAGAGCTAAACACATGCATGTTGGTGGCATCTCCTCCACCTTAATTGACAGCAGAAAACAGATCAATTAATATCAGATTGAACAATAGAGTGATCAAGCACAGAGGGAGGTTATTGAGAAAATCCTTTCATGAACATGAAGATAAATTTTTTGCTGAATTACTTGAAGAGTGATGTAACATCCACTAGAATAAGTGTTCTTGTATCTCTAGATAAATTATTAAAAATAATAAATGAAATTGCAAATTAATATTTAACACATGCACAGTTATGCTTGGCTACATGCCAATCTCCAACAGCATTTGCTATCACAGGATGACCTCTGACCTTCTGGGTCCAGCATGTACTTGAAGCGCCACAACCATAGCATTCTTGGGAAACAGGTATGCCCATATCTACTGTCATGTTAATGCACAACAGAGAATACCTCGACTGCACCTTAAGGGGACAATCCATAGCTCTCTGCTCAGTGTAACCATTGTTTCAATACCCCAATGATGTGTTCAATAGATACCCTTGTTCACCTGCTCAGTGTAACCATTGTTTCAATACCCCAATGATGTGTTCAATAGATACCCTTGTTCACCTGCTCAGTGTAACCATTGTTTCAATACCCCAATGATGTGTTCAATAGATACACTTGTTCACCTGCTCAGTGTAACCATTGTTTCAATACCCCAATGATGTGTTCAATAGATACCCTTGTTCACCTGTGAGATGCACTGTAGATCTCATATTGAGGGTTGGCTGGGGCCAGCATGTGGACTCTAATCAATACCCCAATGATGTGTTCAATAGATAC
>JAWDGP010005611.1:285000-314530 GCA_033675545.1 Elysia crispata
CAGGTAGCGTTTAAACTTTGATCCTGCTGAGAGACCTTGAGCTTGTCAGGTGAGATTAAAAAATAAATGATGTGTGGTAATATCTGTAAAAGCTATATCGTTAGAAAGGATATACAAGCGTTATTTATAAAACAAATAAATTTTCATTTTATCTCATTGTGTAAATTACAATTTTTTACTTAGGAATTGTGTAATATTTGTTTACATCCTGTTTTTAAAGTATATACTTGTCCTGTCGGTCTGTCTATGTGTCTGTGTGTCTGTCTATGACACTCTTTCTATCTTTCTTTCTCTCTTTTTTACTCACGGACCGCATAACGGATAAACAATGAAAGCCAACAACGTAAAAAATTGTGCCTTATGAGCAAACCCTTAGTAATATTATACACATCTACTACAATAACAACAACAACAACTACTACTACTACTACTACTACTACTACTACTACTACTACTACTACTACTACTACTACTACTACTACTACTACTACTACTACTACTACTACTACTACTACTACTACTACTACTACTACTACTACTACTACTACTACTACTACTACTACTGCTACTGCTGCTGCTGCTGCTGCTTCAACAACAACAACAACAACAACAACAACTACCACTACTACTATTACTACCATTATTATTATTATTATTATTATTATTATTATTATTATTATTATTATTATTATTATTATTATTATTATTATTATTCTTATTATTTATTTATTTATTTATTTATTTTAATCATTATTACCATAGTCATTTATATATATAAATCTACTTTTGCCCTAGTATCTTTATGAAAATAACACTCCACTGCAAGTACATGTAAATATTTTCAAGCCGTTGAGCCGTTTTATCATCTTTTTAGCAATGGTGAATACCTGATAATTTTTTTTCTCTTTAATCATTCAGACTATATTTCTTAATTAAAAAGACATATAGAATTGCAAATACTACAAACATTTTTAAGGGATGGATGTAGAATCATGTGACAGAAGCATGGCTTTTCGTCCAGACGATATAAGTTGTCTCTTATCTAACCACTTTAGCCTATCGCTCCGATATTTATAAGAGCTGCGCATAGAAGACCTGGTTTAACTTCACGAAGATTCCTTCTTCTTAGAAATAATCCCATAATTTTATCTTTTGCTGGCAATTTGAACGTTATTCACATCGGCTTATAGTTCATGAGATACTGCTTTCCTGAGGTCTGACTTCCAATATATTCTTTCCTAATAAAATAATGGTAATGAGGAAAAAAGAGACTTAAATTTATCTAGAAATTAAATCTGACAGCTATAGCTGAAACCTGAACTGACAGAAGTCTCACCACAGCACAACAAGGACAACACTAAATATAAGGTAAATATAAGTGCAATATTACGTGTTTTTATGTTAAGAACATTTTTGATTTTTGTAAAAATCGAAAAAAAATTATTGGAAGATAACGATAGTTTCTTTACTCTGAGACAGAATTTTGTATGGATATTTATTTGTATGTTTATTGATGGTAATGTCAATTGAAATTTTTGTTCCAATTTTAGAATAGAAGCAGAATAACCGAAAGTTAAATAATTTTCATTGGTCTTAGTTCTCACTTACTATAATCACCTTTTTATTTAGTAATTAATTTTTTTATTACATATCTCAGAAAAAAAAAAATTTAAAAGAATGAACCAAGAACAAAAAAAAAATAAAAGAACAAACCTACTTGCATTTAGATAGACGTTTTTCAAGACTTTTTAAAAAAGTTTTCCTATTGTTTTCTTTCCCTTCATCTCTTAATTTGTAGAATATATTACATGCATCGGTTTCATTCTTCCTTTTTCCTCTCCTTTTCATAATATTGGGTTATGATTATGACTATGTGTATGCCTAAAGATATCCAAGAATGTAGATATGATATAAAGTTACTATCACTAAAAAAAACTACTACTACTACTACTACTACTACTACTACTACTACTACTACTACTACTACTACTACTACTACTACTACTACTACTACTACTACTACTACTACTACTACTAGTACAGCTACTGCTACTGCTACTACTACTACTACTACTACTACTACTACTACTACTACTACTACTACTACTACTACTACTACTACTACTACCACTACTACTAATACTACTACTACTCCTCCTAAAATATTTATTATAACAATAATAATGATATTTATTGTAACCACCCAAATGACGAAGACAACGTATAATAAACAACAGTATTGATGATGATGATGATGATAATAATAATAATAATAATAATAATAATAATAATAATAATAATAATAACAACAACAACAACAACAACAACAACAACAACAATAATAATAATAAAAATAAAAATAGTAGTATATAGAAGAAGAATGGTAATTGCAACAAAGAAAAGAACAGTATATTAGGTGAGGTTGCTGTATATTTGTAGTTGCTGATCATGTTGAAGATGATGATCATGATGATGATCATACTGGTTGTGATGATTATAAAGGTAATGATTCGGATCATGTTAATCAAATGGAGGAGCGCATAATGAATAATGATGATTTTTATGCTGGTAATATAAGCCCTTATGTTATACATTCACTTAAATAATAGCAACAACAAATGGGATTATATCTTGCGACTGTTTGAAGGTTTTTCTTGACTGGGTAATAAGGACCCAGATGAATTTAAGTGGCTCCTAATTATTTTTATCACACTGAGTAGAGTAAGTGTGTATTCAAGATGGGGAATAATATATGCTCTATCACATTGATGTCATTGGGCTCAATGGATCATATAATTCCTATTCATTTCTTTTTTTACGTGGTGCAATAAAGCCGTAGGATAGAGGTCTATCAATGCCTACGATCTGTAAGTGGTTGGAGCTATGTTCCGGGGAGTTTAAATATCTGGCTATTGAAGTAGCGTTGTTATGTCTGATGGCCGATCTATGGTTGGTAAAACGGTTCTGGAGTGGTGTGGAGGTTTCTGAAAAGTGAAAAGTTGGCTGAGCCCGTTTGTGAGGGTCTCTTCCGACGAGGAGATTTTGACGACCCGGAAGGCCAACCTATATGGTATACTGAGTTTAGAATGTGAGGGATGTCATGAAGACCAGTAGAATTAGTTAAATACATCGACTGTAGAGTGCCGGTTTGCCGAGTCACTATGAAGTCAAGGAATTGTATGCTGGTGGTGGGTATGGTATTTGTAAATTTTATTGATGGGTGGATGTCGTTTGCATGCGTGATGAAGGTCTCTAGGTGAGAGCGACCATTGGTCTAAATAAAGAGAATATCATCATCGATCTATCTCAGTCAGACATGAGGTTTGTCTGACCTAATGTCCACCAGTTTCTCCTCAAGGTCTCCAAAAACCTATTCTGTTAACTGGGAGCCATGGATAAAACTAGAACTGTTCCATATGTTTGGAGCCACATTTAGTCTGCAAATGGAAAGATATTTGGTGTGAGAGTAAGATGAATAAGTTTGCTGGAAGTGTTGATCCAGCCACTCTTTCCTTTCTTCAGCTTTGGCAGGCATTTATACCCCCCCCCCCCCTGGAAAATGTTTGTTTTCAGATACATGTGCTATGAAACTATATTTGACGGTCATTTTTCGGACGCACGCAAAGTGAAACTAACATAATCTCTCCGTGCGTTGGTTTCTCTGTTCCAGACAATGGCTTGTGGAGAGAGCCCTGGGCTTAACCTACTTCTCATAGGCAAAACAGGAGTAGGAAAGAGTCGTACAGGAAACAGCATTTTAGGCAAGAAGGCTTTCAACGTTTCATGTGTAACAGAATCTGAGACAGCCACAGCAGATTTTGATGTGAGAATGTACAAAGGAAGATTAATCAAGGTAGGAAACATAAAAAGTTTGAGGTTAGATCTTCTTCATGACTTAGAATTACATACTCAATTTGAAGTCAGGCGGATAGTATTGATGGTATCAGAGCAAATCTTTCTCGAGGCAGAAATTCGAATCATCAGAACAAAAATATTGTACCTAACATTCTAGCATTGATCTTTGCTGAAAAAACTCTCTTCTAAAGGAATGTATAAAATATCAAACAAATTGCACCGTAGTTTGCGAGAACAAAGTATATTAATGCTAGAACTATCATTACTTTTTCAAGTTATTGTCATCGGTCGAAGTTTGAACGGGTTCACGTAAAAAATACAGTTTGCACTTCATTTATTGTTTTCCTTATACATTTGAAGCGATCTTTTAATTGTCACTAAAAAGTACTAAGCAACTGTATTTTTTCTTCACAATGAGAACAACAAAATCATACTCATGAACCATTTGATACTGCAATTAAAAATCTTTTCCCAGCATAAATGGAAGTTCACCTATAAAATATTTCACATAAATCTAAACATTTAAGAGAACAGTAGACGCCAATGCAATCAAAACCATTCTTAGGAGCGAAAAGTAGTTTACAGTTTTGCTAAACTTGCTTTATTTTCCAACGTGACACGCAGGTCGTAGATCTTCCAGGCGTGTGCGATACCAAGCTAGACGAAAAAGAAGGTTTTAAACTTGTGGAGACCAAGGTAAAAGAAGCAATGCTCATATGTCCTGAGGGGTACGACGGATTTCTGTATGTCGGAAGGTATGGCAGTCGCTTTACATCCGAGGACATGAAAGTTTTCGAGTTCCTGACAAAAATCTTTGGCCCAGACTTTACGAAGCAGATGTTTATCTTGGTTCTGACAGCCGGTGACAATTTTGAGGATGACCATGCGGAGGACGGGTTAACATTTGAGGACTGGTGCCGAAACGAAAGAGGATATTTTCGAGATGTAATGAGGGAATGCGGAAACAGAATCATGTTGTTCAATAATGCGACCAAAGATGAGGCTGAAAAAACAAAACAATTCGACAAGCTGCTTTCTTTTATTATGGCAATAGATAAAAAATATACAGACGAAAATTTTGAACGAGCAATGTTATTAAAAGGTGATGAAAAGTACAAACAAGAGCAAATTTTAACTAAAGTGAGCTTGCTGTTAGATAAATTACAAGAGACAAAGGGGAAATATAGCCAGGATAAACTTCTAGAGCTGTCTGAAGAATGTTCTCGGGTCTTATTATTCATCCAAAGACAAGACCAACACGCATCGTTTTCAAGACAAATTAGAGAGAAACTTGAGGGTCTCAAAGAGTCAGTGGACAGAGGTTATTCACTGTATATCCACAACCAAGAAAATATTAATGAGAACCAAGAAAGCGCCATAAATCAGATACGGGGAATTGAAAAAGAAATAAAATTTAGCATTCATGAGCTTCATTTGAGCTACAAAGAGATTAAGCAAAACTATAGAGTAAACATCTTCCATTTGGTTGGTTTTGCCCTGGTTTGTGTTTTTACTGGAGTTGCTGTTGCGGCAGCTGTTGGAGGAGCTGTTGCATTGGCAGGTGCTGGAGGAGTTGCTGCAGTGGCAGGAAGTGCAGGAGGAACTGCTGGAGTGGCAGCTGGCGTAGACGCTGCTGTAGCGGCAGGAAGTGCTGTCGCGGCCCAAGCTGCTGTAATTGCAGGAAGTGTAGGTGGAGCTGTAGGAAGTGCAACAAGTGCTTTCGCTGGTAGATTTCTACACCAAAATATCAATAACCAATAGAAACGCTATGCTTGTATAAAAAATAGAAAAATCTTTTTATAGAAAGTATGAAGCGAAGGGCGCACAAGCTATGAATCCTTTACATCTACAATCACACTAAAACTAATTGGAAAGATTCCTAACAATTCATTTTAGATGTAATATAGATATTCTATTCGGAATTTTTGCTCCTGTCAAATATTATATCAAATCCAGGTGTTATTGGCAACATTTAATATTCACTTTGTTACATTCTGATTGTTTTATATAACTTTCTTTTAAGCTATTTTTCATTTAATTACTCTCAAAACTTTTGAAAATAATACAGAATAATACACAATCAATAATTTCTTGAAATGTGTATATATATATATTTATATATATATATATATATATATATATATATATATATATATATATATATATATAACCTAAAGAAGCTGTTTTTATCCTTTT
This sequence comes from Elysia crispata, assembly GCA_033675545.1. Taxonomy (NCBI): domain Eukaryota; kingdom Metazoa; phylum Mollusca; class Gastropoda; family Plakobranchidae; genus Elysia; species Elysia crispata. Next base: position 291,052 of record JAWDGP010005611.1, read on the forward strand.
TTATTACATACGACTGTGTTGTAACAAAAAATTCTCACCATTTTAGACCCTACAAAATGTTTACTTTTTTATTTTATACTATATTTTTGTGTAAATACTTACAATGTTTTCAGTCAAAAAACTTGTTGAATTTTAAACAGGCAGAGTCATTAAATTTTAAAGCTGAACGTTAAATTACGTATTTTCTTTTATATGACATTTTTTCATCACTTTATTTTTTAACTGTTTTAAATCTATCGTCCATATTTTTGAGACATATCAGAATTGCCTAAGTTTCTTTTACCAAAATCCGCCAAAAAACAAAACAAAACAAAACAAATAACAATCTGAACTTTTTCCCCCTTTCAGCACCTCTTCAACACTTTTAAAAATAATACACAATCAATAATTTCGTGAAATGTATATATAACCTAAAGAAATTGTTTTTATCCTTTTCTATTTCAAACGACTGTTATATTGTCGAAAAATTCTCACCATATCAGACCCTACAAAATGTTAACTATTTTATTCTATACTATATTTTGGGATCTGACCCAGCAGTTAGGGTAAAAGTCAGTAGCGTTCCCACACGAACTGATGGGGGGATTTAGCAGTCGATGGTAAATATAGTCTGGGACGAGTAAAAAGTCATGCCTTTGGTTTCAGCCATGAACTCTATAAACAAAGATTAAAATCTGATAAAGTTTAAACATTTTATTATATTTACCTCTTTGTTTTAATCCCGTGAAGATTTAAAAGTTACCCAATATATAAAAACAGTATTCATTCTCTCTGTGTTTGTATATATATATACATATAATGTCACATGTTTTGCATATTTTTATTGTTACACTGAACTGGCCAAGAGAGCGATGGAAATTCGTTTCATATGTCTCGTTTTGAAGAAAAAAAAACCTATATTTCTTTAACTTGAATTCTCACATAAGGTTTTGATATTATTTAAGAATAGATGTAGTTTTGCTTCTCTCTCCTAGTCCAGGCTGCTCTTACCCTAACAACAAATGAGCATTGCAATGTAAGAAGTGCAGCTTGACATCTGATCCCTATTCAGATTTCATAAATTCTAGCAACTTTTGATCATATAACTTCATGCTAGCTGCTCTATCTGTCACAGTGCTGTTGATCTTTGACAACAAGGGTTTAAAAATCGGATCGGATTCTTTATAAAATGATGACAACTCTTTTAGGATATTTATTGTAAGATCTAATAATGCCTGGGCATCCTCAGATGCAAGTGGTGCAAACCCTAAATACAAACAAGCCGCACCATCAAGAGATATTTGGTGATCAGCTATCTTCTTATGGTCTCTTGATGTGCAATCTGAGAGCATTGTCACATACAAACAAGCCGCACCATCAAGAGATATTTGGTGATCAGCTATCTTCTTATGGTCTCTTGATGTGCCATCAGAGTGTATTGTCACATACAAACAAGCCGCACCATCAAGAGATATTTGGTGATCAGCTATCTTCTTATGGTCTCTTGATGTGCCATCAGAGTGTATTGTCACATACAAACAAGCTCCATCATCAAGAGATATTTGGTGATCAGCTATCTTCTTATGGTCTCTTGATGTGCCATCAGAGTGTATTGTCACATACAAACAAGCTCCATCATCAAGAGATATTTGGTGATCAGCTATCTTCTTATGGTCTCTTGATGTGCCATCAGAGTGTATTGTCACATACAAACAAGCTCCATCATCAAGAGATATTTGGTGATCAGCTATCTTCTTATGGTCTCTTGATGTGCCATCAGAGTGTATTGTCACATACAAACAAGCTCCATCATCAAGAGATATTTGGTGATCAGCTATCTTCTTATGGTCTCTTGATGTGCCATCAGAGTGTATTGTCACATACAAACAAGCTCCATCATCAAGAGATATTTGGTGATCAGCTATCTTCTTATGGTCTCTTGATGTGCCATCAGAGTGTATTGTCACATACAAACAAGCTCCATCATCAAGAGATATTTGGTGATCAGCTATCTTCTTATGGTCTCTTGATGTGCCATCAGAGTGTATTGTCACATACAAACAAGCTCCATCATCAAGAGATATTTGGTGATCAGCTATCTTCTTATGGTCTCTTGATGTGCCATCAGAGTGTATTGTCACATGTTCAGAACCCAGAATCTTTTTCGTCACTTGAAGAGATGAAAATGCATGTCCTTTATCACACTTGTTTAAACAAGTCTTTTTGCAAGGCAAACTTTCTATGAACTTATGATTAAAAATTCGCTCTCCTACTATTTCTAACACTATACCCACCACATTAGCAGCACTCACTCCCGTTTCACACTTTCAAGCACTAATTGTCCGTCTACAATCATATTATTTTTACTGGCCTTCAGACACATATCCGACTCTAAGCATGACTTCTTAACCTCCAACTCACTTTTCAAACGCGCATTCTCAATTTCCAAACTGTGACACTTGTTCTTATATGATTTTACATGGGATCGTAGTAATAACAATTCTTTTTCATGAGATTCAGATTTTTCTTCATTGGCTTTCCAGTTTTCTCTAAAATGTCTTTTGTAATTTCAAAGATAACTTTGTTGACAAATGTTCTTTCTTCAAAGTCTGCAAGATAGCATTCGTAGTATCTAAATCAGTCTTCAAAGTAGTAAGCTTTGCCTTAATTTCATTTTCAATGATTAGTTCTTTAGATAGTGAAGTCAAGGCTCTAATTTTTTCATTTTTTCGCTATCCAAAACAGAGGTTTTAACCCTAATCACAGGCTGACCATGTCCTCCTTTGGAATGGTTCACACTGGTACATGAAGAGGGGACTGGATTTTGACTGAAGCACTCAAATTTACTGTCTAAAAAGTGTTTCAGATCATCCGAGTTTCTATGTTTATTTTTGCACAAACAAGTATAGATTTCCATGGCATATTTGAAGCTTTTCTACATGCAATATTTTTTTAAAGCAGAATTGCACAAAACCAGTCAACTATTTTACTCCTCGACACTTTCTCAGTCCCACAATATTGTCCGAAATCAACAAGCACCACAATGGTGATGTATAAAGGTGTAGAATCTAATGTGTATCGTGCTGGTGGTGATAAAACATCAGCTCTTATTATACCAACAGCTGACAAAGAATCAGAGATCCGATTTATGTCCAGCTGGGTATCCAGAAAGTTGAGCTTGGCTTCTCCAGAAACTCCTTCCAAATTTCTCTCGATCCTTTCCACCAGGGACCGCATCGTCTCTGGAGCAATGTCCACTAAATGCGCCAACCAAGACTGCAGCTTGGTGGATATAAAAGTATAAAGGTTTGGATTTGTATTGTGCTGGTGGTGATAAAACATCAGCTCTTATGCCCACAGCTGACAAAGAGTCAGAGATCCGATTTATGTCCAGTTGGGTTTCCAAGAAGTTGAGCTTGTGTTCTCTTTCCAAATTTCTCTCGATCCTTTCCACCAGGAGCCGCATCCTCTCTGGAGCAATGTCAGCTTAATGCACCAAACAAGACTCCAGCTTGGTGGATATAAAAGTAGAAATATACCCGAAATAGAAAGCCTTAATCAACATGCCTTGGGGGTATAAGACCAGCTATATGTTGGATTTTTTTTTTGGTTGTTTTGGGGGTTTTTTTGGTTGTAAATATCTTTGCTTTTTTCTTATTCTATTATTATTAATACACAATCTGGCTCGGCCAATCTTTTTGACATATGTATTTGCTTGCCTGTAACACGAAATGCTCTTCACTTAATTTTTTTAGAGTTTCAGTGTATAGGCATCTAGATGATTTTAGGATGTAAGACCCACTATGTTGATCTATTTTGTTTTATATTGTTCACCAGCTACTTGAATGTGAAAATAATTTTTAACCACCTACATCTGAACATGTGTATGTGTGTGTTTGTAATCTGTACCATGTATGTATTTTCTCTTTTTTTCTCTTCATTACTTTTTTCCCTCCTTTTTCCTCTTTTTTTACAATTTTTCCTCTTTTTTCCATTTATACTCTTTTCCTCTTTTTTGATATCCAAATCAGAGGTTTTAACCCTAATCACAGGCTGATCATGTCCTCCTTTGGAATGGTCCACATTGGTACATGAAAGGACTGGATTCACAATGGTGATGAATAAAGGTGTAGGTGTGTATTGTGCTGGTGGTCATAAAACAGAAGCTCATGTTATGCCAACAGCTGACAAAGAATTAGAGATCCGATTTATGTCAAGTTGGGTATCCAAAAAGTTGAGCTTGTGTTCTCCAGGGGCCGCATCGTCTCTGGAGCAATGTCCACTAAATGCGTCAACCAAGACTGCAGCTTGGTGGATATAAAAGTATAAAGGTGTAGATGTGGATCGTGATGGTGGTTATAAAACATTAGCTCTTGTAATGCCAACAGATGACAAAGAATCAGAGATCCGATTTAGATCTATGTCCAGTTGGGTATCCAAAAAGTTGAGCTTGGCTTCTCTTGCCAAATTTCTCTCAGTCCTTTCCACCAGTGGCTGTATACTCTCTGGAACAATGTCCACTAAATGCGCCAACCAAGATTCCAGGTTTTTTCCTCTTTTTTTCCACTTAACCCCCACTTTTTCACTCTTTTTTTCCTCTTACTTTTCATATTTTTGTTTTTCAGTTGAATAAAAAAAATGTCAAAAAATTGTGGTATTTTGTTTCATTTTTTAGCTTATATCATTGTGATATTTGTATGTATAATGAAGCACAAATTCATGCTTTTAGTAATTTTTTTAAAAAACTCATGGGCACATTTTGTCCTTTTTGGCAGACTCGAGTTATAAATTTGAAAATAAATAAAGGGCAACAATGAAACACATATTAATAACAGCATGGACTGTTGAAATTCGAATTGTCTGCCTAAATTTGTTAGGGTTGAGAAACTAAATAAAATCATCTTATTTCTTCCGGAATAGTTTTAGACTATTTTGACATATAAAGGTATGATGTCTGGGATTAGAAGTAGGATCTTGCAAACCAAACAAGTTGTGAATAAAAAAAGAAAAAAATCAAAAAAAAAAAAAAAGGCATATTGTAAGAGGTAACATTTTATTGAATTGAAGGTACTGAAATCAAATGGTGAAAATGTAAACATATATTTCATGGGAACCTAATTTCAAAGTTCAAAACTGATACAAATATACCCAGTACAGTATATCAGATCAAATTTCTACACAGTCATCACCATTCTTAGCACAAGCAAATCACCATAAACCCGCTCTGCAGAAAATTTAAACGTTGTAGATTCTTGACACAGTACAGTACTCACCGGATGAACCTAAGGTCTTCCGAAGGCTTCAATAGCGTGCGTTTGGGATAAAATGATCATTTCCCTTGCATCATTTCATAAATACTAGGTCTTATGAGTTGACGTACATACTGTTTCAGATCTTTTACTTAGATCAAAAGTAATCTTTGACCTAGACCTAAACTGCATTGGAATCTTGAATACAAAAAAAAAACAGATTTAGAGTTAGGTAACTCATTAACTGAGAAGGCTGTTTGAAGAACACTAAAGCTACTGATGAAATCACAATATATGTGTCAGACTGGATTAGGTCTACAGTTCTAATTAGATGCCTCACACGTCAGGTGTTATTTTTACAAACATGAAACTGGGAGGGGGAGAGACCAAAATGCTAGCTGCAGTATCGTGTTGACCGCCATGCGACTGGCGAGGTAGACAGGTATTGAATTTGCATCATCTTGCCCCTTCCCGCATCTGTAGCTTCAATTCTCAAGACCTTTGATGTCGCCCATCCCTTACAAACACAGTTATTCAGATCTTGTCCTCCTCCCGCTCCCCTCTCACTTTCTGGGTACAGTGAAAATGCATGCACAGATTGCAAACAACGAGACATAACTCTTTGCTGTGTGATAATTGAGAGCAATAATTCCCTCACTAAGTGTAGCTATCTCTTTTATTTTACTGGTAATCACTCCCTTTTGAAAGCGTTTAGGTGTTGTAGCGTGTGTTTAGAATATACTGATAACATAGTAAAAAATCGGTCAGAATGCTGCAGCGTATGTTAAGCCGTAGCGTCGGTTTATCTGGCTGTCTTTATCCAGAGACTACTGTATATGGATCTCTAACTTAAAAAAAGAAAGGTTATTGCTTTTTTGTGATTATGCACAGAAAACGTTGCAGTTTTAAACCTCACCTGCAGCAAAATTATGAAGTAGACCATACATATGGATTTTTCACTAAATTAATTATATATTATGCAGAACATCACCTTGGTCTGCCTTTTAATAATAGATAAATACATTATACATTTTTTTTAAAAATTAAAAAACTCGTTGAAAATGAAACTGCCAGTACTGATTTGATGGCTCTATGTATTTTAGCAACATAAAATCTAACACCTTACATAATACTTCCACATGATGATTTAGTGACATAACACACATCTGACTATCCAGCCTTTTCACAAAATGCAGTAGTCTCTCAGGTTTACTGAGTTGAACTCCACGTTGGCAAAACTTATGTGCTAGCAAGATTTTGAAGATGCATTGAAAGGTTATTCATTTAATATAAAAAAAGAATGTTCAGGCAAAAAAAAATATTGTGACCTCTATTAGTGCAGAGACTATTACAACCCCCACCAAATACACTCTGAAACTCTAGAGTTGCTACATGGTGCTTTGAACCAGGGGTGTTGAGCTGTGAAAACTTGATTATTAAATTATAAGATGGTGTCTGAGAAAGGCAGCTCAGGAAGAGAACTTCATTTGGAATTTATATATACTGTAGATATACAGGTGATCGAAATAAAAAATATTTCAAATGCAAAGGTATTATTGGGCCATGATAGTTAAGTTGGACTGACTAGCTGGAGGTCAGCTCGAATCCTGGTTGGCTCTTGCAATCTGCGGCTGGAAACGGATTTCATTATAAAGCCCTATATCCCTGGCTCTAGAGAAGGCCTACTCAGTATTGTAGAAAACAACTGATATCATCTAAATTTCAATAATCTTGTCTGAAAAAAAAAATAAACGTTTAAGTGAAGTCAGGAAAGGTTACAAAATCTGACAAAGAAAAAAAATTAGATTAACTAAGAAGGTCTTATTTGAGATGGTTTGGCTGACCACTACACTCGTATAATACACCAGATGTTTATTTTGTAACAAAATATGTATTGCTACTATTGCTCCAGCATTTCAAGTATAATTTTGTTAGTAAGTGTGGCGTCAATTCATTTGTTGAAGCTGGTTTTAAGTTGTATAAATCATTCATTTTTTGTAGCTGCTTTTAATTTGTATGTAGTTTTATTCATTTTTACAGCTGGCAATACTTTTCTCTTCTATCAGGATTCTCAGATGTTTGAAGTAAATGAAAGCTCTCAAGCTGATAAGCAAACACTTCATCGTTCATGTGCATAATTTTTCTTAAGCTTATAAGAAATCTATGTGAAATAAGAGATATACAACTTTGTTTTCCGCCTAGTCAAAATTCTCAGACCATTTTTTTTCTTTGGAATTTTCAATGGCAATAGACCTCTTGACATGGTTGAGTAGCAGTTTGTTAACAGTTTATCCATGAGGTGCAAAGAAGGTGCTTGTAATGCAGCCTTCGCTAACGGCCGTCAAGCTAAGATGGAAACAACTTGCATGGCTTTCTTTGAAATATGCTCCCATTAGTTAGGAAGCCGTAAAGTGCACTAAGCAAAGCAGCCGCAAAAAAGGGAGCGAGACGAAAAATATTTTTAAACGGAAGAATTTCTCCTTAGTTACCCCCTGTCTTGTACCGAGAACAACAGAGGTGAGTATGATCCTTTAACAGGATTCGAGTTTCACTCAACTCTTTAGCAAGTGTAGGCTTACCAACCAACCTTTATTGTATGAGAAAGGAAATAGTGGCAAAGGAAGAAGACCAATTGAGAAGTGACTAGTACAGTACTGACCACAATGGGATATAGTGGACAATGTGGAATCAGTTCCAAGATCTGGACTTTGCAGACAACCTGGCGCTACTATCCCAATCCAAGGAACAAGAACAACTTAAGACCGATCAAATGAAGTTGAACGGATGGGAAACATGGTAGGCAGCACAGACAGCAAACCAGAAGCTACAAAATTTCATTAATAGATGCTTAAGTAAAATCTTTGGCATAAAATGGACGGACAGGGTCACCAAGGACAAACTCTGGAGCAGGAGTTGACAAGTTCAAACAAATGTAAAATAAATGGGAAAAAATGTTTTTCAGATCTAACCCACAATAGAACCCTAAGACTTATGGGTTTGAATCAATCTTATGACTTCCAGCATTTTCTTTTTTCTTTTTCAAAATATGTCACTCTCTTGATTCCGTTCTTTCAACAGATGTAACCATTTTTTAAAAATAAAGATTACTGAAAAAAAAAGTACATCACCTTCAAGGTAAGTTTGAAAAATGTCCAGGGGTGTCAGTGTACAGATCTAGTCTAGCTTAGCGCCCTTTCATTTTGTCTGTGAAACCTCAAATATCCTTAACTGTCGCAAAACGTGGCATTTTATGGCGTTACAGATTTACTGCAAAGCGGCTGAAAATTTGACATTGTCGCATTTACTACTTCACTGATGAATCCTTCTGTTTTGCTAACACTTTTTTTATTTTTTCTCTTTCAGATAAAAGATACAGAAAAAAAGATGAATTCAATACGTAGAGCCCAAGCTTATCAGATTCTATAGTCTTGTCTATAGTGAGCTCTTTCTTTTATATAGTGCTACTAAGCGAATTATGAAAAAGCCCCTTCAGCACAACTGAAGCTCCAGTATTATAGCTAGCTAAGTTTGCTTCTTCATGACAAGATCGACTGTGTCAGTATTATAGGTAGCTAAGTTTGGTTCTTGCTGAAAAGATTGGTTGTGTCAGTATTATAGGCAGCTAAGTTTGCTTCTTCATGACAAGATTGATTGTATCAGTATTATAGATAGCTAAGTTTGGTTCTTGCTGAAAAGATTGATTGTATCAGTATTATAGATAGCTAAGTTTGCTTCTTCATGGCAAGATTGACTGTGTCAGTATTATAGGCAGCTAAGTTTGGTTCTTCATGGCAAGATTGACTGTGTCAGTATTATAGGCAGCTAAGTTTGGTTCTTCATGGCAAGATTGACTGTGTCAGTATTATAGGCAGCTAAGTTTGGTTCTTGCTGAAAAGATTGGTTGTGTCAGTATTATAGGCAGCTAAGTTTGGTTCTTCATGACAAGATTGATTGTGTCAAATGAAGCGCTATTGTTAGAACACCGTGCCTTTACCATGTTGAGCCTGCAAGAGTGAGTGGACGAGACGACACAGTGAGTGTCAATGATGAAACTTGCCCTTAGGGGTTGGGGAAGCAGGGGTTGTCTAGCCACAATTTAAATGTAATAATACAGATCAACAAACACGTCACAAAAACTCGTGACGAGACCCAATCTTGCCTGCTATAATAGTTTGATGACGCGAAAAAAAAAATTATTTTGCCTCTCACACAACGTCATCTACCGGTAGGCATAAAGCTTAAGGCTGTGACGGATCCCAATTTTTAAATAATCACGATTACGGGAGTCCCGTCGCAGAAGATCCACGGGGTCCCGGTAATCAAAATAGTAACCATTTCCGGTAAAGTGAGGGGTGGTTGCGGGAGGTGACGGGACTGACGGTAGGCTAAGATCAGCTAAGGTCCCGGAATAAAAAAAAAAGTTATCTACATGCCTCTCCCTTCCCGTTTAGTTTCATGCAACATCCGGGTCGCGTAGATCTTGGATTTGTGGAATGTATTGTACAGTACGGTGCGCTGAGAAGTGCGAGGACCAGAGTAATCTTCTTTTGAGCTCTTTTTTATTTTATTTTATTCTTTATATTTTCACCCGCTCTCTAAAAAAAAAAAGGAAAACAATTCATAATCAATAAATCATACAGAGGAGACACACAACAATAGAAAAATATGAATGGCAATAAAATGAGTAGCGTAGAAATATCTAACAATAATCAACAGTTTCCATTCATATTGAACCATTTGATATCCAACAATAACTCATATAAAGCCAATTATTCAAGCATGAAAAGATTTAAAAATAATTTTTAAAAAATGTAACAATTATATACAAGGTTGAGTCACGAATATTGAATAAAGAACACAGGAGAAGTAAAGTAATATTGTATGAGTTTTGTATAGAGCAGTGCTAAAGAATAAATCCAGTATGATAAATTGTGACAATAGATAACGAGTAAGAGAGATGGGAACCATACATAAGCGGCTCACTTGACGCCCCGCTATTCCCCACCCCCACACACCCCAACACACATACACGCAAATTTTACCATGATTGCCACTCCTTTTATTTCACCCCACCCCATTTCCTGCCCCATTCTGTTGTTACGAGCCTTGCTTTCTCTTGCCTAATGCCTTGTTTAGACAATGTCAAAAGGCCTTGATTACATCGACGGGACGACGGTTCTCAGTCTCGTTGATTTCCACTATCGCCTTAGTGAGGAGTACTGAGGACCAAGGATTATGATTACTCCCGCGGATCTCACTAGAGTATCCGTGGACCCGTTTATTCAGGAAGATCCGCGATTACTGGTTACTTTAACGGGACCCGTCCCAGCCTTAAAACAGTAGATAGTCATTCCTATGACTAAAATCACGGACACACACACACACAGATTCAACAGAAACAATTAGAGAAGCGACATTTTGTTAAACAATAACGTACTCGGGCATTGCATGGGCCACATGAAAATCACACCCACAGCAGACATGATAGGCCTTTAGAACATAAAACTGTTTGGATCCACATCCTGCAGACACCAGAATCACCAAACATCAACATCCATAACGGAGAGAGTTTCCCAGTTACACCCACACCCACAAACCCACTTAAATTTTCCAAACTGACAGGATGGCTCATGGACCAAGAACTATCGCTGTTATGACACTACTTGGTAACGGTGCAGCTCTAGAAGTGCTGGTCAATATTGACACATCGAGTGGGAGAAAGAAAGACGCTTATTTCAGAGATTCAGATACATGTTATGGAGAGGAAGAGAGAGAGAGAGAGAGAGAGAGAGAGAGAGAGAGAGAGAGAGAGAGAGAGAGAGAGAGACGCACACACAACAAAAAAAAATTTAGAAGATAAGAAGATGACCTCTGACCTTCGAAAGCAGGGGAAAGGGGACGGGAGGCATATACTCATTCATCATTATGAAAAATCAATTATCAATAATATAAAATTATTGCAAACATGATTGTGTTATGAGAATTCTCTCCTCTGAGTCAAGCGCGTTAAGACATGCCATTCAATATAATTGGACATTTAACAGACATTTTTTTTTTGTAACTCTAGAGGTTACTGTTGTAGCGATATGAATCCTTAAGTAAAACTGTACATGAGCTCCAACGCACCATAACACTGAAAAAAAAACTGAGACAGCTAAACTTCATCAATATTCAGAAGATTTAGAACTTCTTGCAATAATTTATTCAATATTTCTGTTTTAAATGACTATCACAAGTATCAGTATCACTAATTGCTGCAAACATCAATAGCAATGATTCAAAGTTAAACCTATAAAAAGGTAGGGGACGTGTTGATTTCAAACCAAAATACAAATGATGTTAACAGGATTTAATTAAGTTATATCATCTTATGTTGAATTGATATATAAAATTAAAATCATTATAAATAACATACGCAATTATCTACTTTTAGGTGGACTTCTGCGATCTAGGCTACTAAAGGACTTGATGGATGACAAAATTATTGTTCAAGTATGGGCTCTTGCTGTCATTGGAAAGGTGTTCACTGGGCCATGGATGAACAAGTTTTATTCTTCAGAGATGTCCAATCTTGATATGGTAGGATGCATATTTAATTTCATGGAATTTTTTTTCATTTGTTGACTTAAACAAAATTTTTTTTTCAGAATTCTCTAAGTGTTACTGTTTTGTTTCTTTGAAAAATCTTAGTCTTTTACTGTAGTCAATCATAAATTTTTTTTTTTTAATTTTTATCTTTTGCCTGCTTAACTCTTTTCAAATGCATTGACTAATTACAGGGAGAAGTGGCCATGCATTTTTTAAAATTTTATTCCATTGTTTACACATGTTTTTTTTAGTAATATAATGGTTTGGGGTATTTTTTTTTCCTTTTTACAGCGTCCTCTTGTACAGAAGAGTGAGCGGCAACTTCGGCTATGGCAGTCGGCACCAGAGCTCCTCATGTCCCCTACATTGAATGCTTTTGGGGAGCCCTTGTGCCCTGAATCAGATGATGTCCTTTCAGCGCTACTGTGCTTCGTTTCAGGGGAAGATGACATTCAACGGGAAGCCCTCAAGGCACTGGTTCAGGCATGCCTAGATGTTCTGCATTCCCAGCTTGGTCTTTTTCTCACAGACCCTGAGCCATCAGCAGACATAACACAAAAAGCAGTATGTGCACCAACACACAATATGGCATCTGAAAGAGCCTTGGGGTGCCTGGATAAAATGTTTCGCCGTGCCCCAATTGCTACTGGTGGTTTCCTCAATGGGAAAGTACGGTCAAAACTGAATAAATGCACCCAGTGGTTGGAGAGCCAGGAGCCAAGTGTCCAAGACTCTATCATTTCTTTTGCCATTTCAGAAGCAAAGCTGGAGAGAGTCCGCAGATGTGTTTCGGATAGGGAAGTTATTGAAGAGATTGACAGGAGAAGGGGTGTGGTTGCTACTGAAAGAAATGAAAAAGAGAAAAAGCTTGCCCTTAAATCAATTTCAAAATGTCTGAAGGAGAAGTCGACCGAAGGACTAGAATGCTCTGAAATTGTGAAAGAAAAAGTGCAAAGATTCATTAATGATCTGAACAGCTTGTTAGAATTAGCTCTCCTATATTCTAGAGACTCGAAAGACTTCAATGGTCAATTTCAGAGATTTGAGGGATCAGAACATGTTTTCATGGTGGTGACACAGAGTGTGGATGTTGTGGGCAAGCTGGTGGTGACACAGAGTGTGGATGTTGTGGGCAAGCTGGTGGTGACACAGAGTGTGGATGTTGTGGGCAAGCTGGTGGTGACACAGAGTGTGGATGTTGTGGGCAAGCTGGTGGTGACACAGAGTGTGGATGTTGTGGGCAAGCTGGTGGTGACACAGAGTGTGGATGTTGTGGGCAAGCTGGTGGTGACACAGAGAGTGGATGTTGTGGGCAAGCTGGTGGTGACACAGAGTGTGGATGTTGTGGGCAAGCTGGTGGTGACACAGAGTGTGGGTGTTGTGGGCAAGCTGGTGGTGACACAGAGTGTGGGTGTTGTGGGCAAGCTGGTGGTGACAACTGGATCCAATGTGATATCTGTAGCCTTTGGTTCCATCTCAAGTGCAGACATCACAGGGAGCCTTGAGGAAATGGAGGAGGAAGAGTGGCTATGCGGTTTTTGCACCCAGTGAGCTGGGTGCTTATTGCCCCCCAAGGTGGGTGCCTAATGCCCCCAATAACTGCAAATTTGTGAAAACATTAAGTGTTAATAAAAAAATCAAAATAAAATATTTCCTATGTCTTTTTAATCAAAAAGTATGAGAGAGCTATGGTACCATTTATTTTACTTTAACATTCAGAATGCTTTTTAAAAAATGAAATATGTCTACAGGGACCAAAAGTGTGGTGCCTATTGCCCCCGTTTACCTTTTTGAGTAATTGCATTTTTAGTAAACACACTTCATTATTTTCAAGGCACTGGGAATAAGCCTGCGAGTGGGAAGAGATAATGTCCAGAAAAGGATGCAATATGCTTGATACAGGCATAAAAAGAAACCTCTTTCGATTCTGAATCAAATGATATATAACAAGATGGGATCCTTTCTATTAGTAAGCAACAAGCATAAAAGTAAATGAGGGCATATCTGCATTCTTTGATTGGCTAATAAAACCCCAAAGTTTGCCTTCTGAGAGTTGATGCCCCAGGTAGCACTTATTTTTGGTAAGTTGACATGACTTTAAAATATTTAAATTAAATCTCCTGTGCTTCCCTGATACAAACCAGCGTGTTTTTCCCATTTGTAAGTGGTGTTGCTAACATATTTTATATTTGGTTGTCTTAACCTTTCTCACTTAACCGCGGTTTTATTACCACAGCCGCGTAGCACTACGCGAGACTTGGCTGTAGGCATTTTGACCTCATGGGGCGACCCCCTGCTAACCCGCGGCTGTACAGGTTTTTACCACGGCCGTGTAGGCCTTCAATGAATGAAGATTTTCGACGCTCAAGAGAGAAATGCGTGTATAAGTCATTGATTGGCTATACCTGAAATATTAACCGATGAGCTTTTAGCAGATTGGAACTCCTCTATCAAGGCTAGACCAAGTTATAATGAAGCAAAGGGGTGGTGGGGTGGGCGTGGCTATCTCAATAATGTGTTGAGTGAGAGAAGAGCTATCCTGGTACCATGAAACTTGGATGCTGGCCATTGCAGTGCTTGAGAAAGCTTGTGATGGGATGGTATCTGTACATAAGAAAGTGACTAGTGTATCAGAACTACACATTGGTTTCATAAGCAGTTGAGACGAGAGATGATGGGCGAAAGGGGTGGGGTGGTTTGGTACCGTTAGTTCAATTCCAGGCCTGTTGTTACTAACCATCGCTGCTTGTGATACTGTTACTGTAGTTTTAGGGATGGATGCTTGATGTGCTGTCTTCGTGTTTGCATGCATGTATGTGTGTACAGTAATTTCTTCTGTTATGCCAGGGCTTGTCCGTAACAGGCATCAAATTTTACGTCTCCCAAGTTGCTTAGCTCTTCAGTGCCAGAACAATCTAAGCCAGGCAGCGTTAGTCTAACACTGACGCTGCTACTGTGAGCATCTGTTAGTCTTCTCTTGCTGAGCACTGCTGTTTGTAGTTGTAGCAACACTTCTTTTACACTATTTTATATATTTTTATACTACTCGTATTATACCGAGCTATGGAGGTTCTGAATCTTGAAGATTAAGATACTCTTCGCCACCTTGTTGAGGGAAGCAACTCGTCTGAGATATTCATCTCCCAATTTCAACGCGAGAATGCTGACTCGGACATCGAGGACGAAGAGGTTGAATTCGTGCCTACTCAAAGCCGATATGTTCAGTCTGCACTTCGTCAACCTCTAGAAATTAATGAGATTGACGATGAGCCTGCTGATGTACCAGCCTCAACTTCAAGGAGAGAGGGAACAACTGCCCCCGACCAACTCCAGTTCACTGGAACTAGTGAACTGCAAATGGTAATGGGCGACACAACTTCTCTTGATTTCCTAAAACTGATGGTGGATGACGAGATGGTGGAAAACATTGTTCGAAAGACAGATATATATGCCACCCAGACGCTCAAGCCTAAACAGTTGAGCCCTAAATGTCGCTTCCGCCACTGGGGCCATTTTACAGTGCCTGAGATGTGGGCCTTCCTCGGTCTCATAATTGGCATGGGACTCATCGTCTGGGATGGTGAAGGCATTTAGCCAGTGAGCCATCTAGACTCTAGATCTATTAAAAAGTAAAATAGATGATTCAGGAACAGTTACCTATATGATCTTTCAATCGCAATCGCCGTCTACAGTACCACCTATTTATTAGAGACCCTTTACATCTCGCCTTCTCACGTATCATTCTTCAACCCGCGCATCCCCATTCGAATCAGGTATAAAACCAAAAAAAAAACTTTTTCCAACTTATGAATTTTGATTTCTCTACAGATACTAACCAGCTCTAATATTTTATTCCAAACACGCGCTCCAGCCTTATATTATCCTCATATCAACGAGGTCACACCCTCTGCTATCACGATCCCTAGCCATTGCACTGAACCTTGAAGCATTCTGCGCACTGCCCCTCCCCCAACCAATCATTTGTTCCGTATTAGCCCAGCTCTCCCAATGTTTTGTATAAACTTGTTAAAGTCATTTATCTCTTCACACAATCTGATGAAGCCACAATAAAGGCAAAACGTTTATATGTTAAATCTATACTTGTACTGTTTCTTTTCTTTTAATCCCATAGTTATAAAGTTGCGTGCCTGTCTCTTTTTAGACCCTGTTCCATACTATTTACAGACACACACGCGTCCTTTTTGGATCCTTTATAATAACCAAGTTGTCCTTCAAGTGTGGTGTTTTTGCTTTTCTTTTTAGAGAGAGAGAGAGAGAGAGAGAGAGAGAGAGAGAGAGAGAGAGAGAGAGAGAGAGAGAGAGGTCGAAAAGGAGCGAGTATGAGATAGATTGAAAGAGAGAGGGAGAGAGAGAGAGAGAGAGAGAGAGAGAGAGAGAGAGAGAGAGAGAGAGAGAGAGAGAGAGAGAGAGAGAGAGAGAGAAAGAGAGAGAGAGAGATGTTCTAACAAACAACATTCATAACGAAGTACATGTTTCATTATCATGTCCGTAACGATAATAACCCCCCCCCCTCCCCCACTTGGAGTGTGAGTTCCTGTAATGGTTTAAGCTCTCATTTTTGTTCTCTATCTTTCTAGAATCTACTTAACCTTTTTTGCGCAGTTAACTTAAAAAAACAAAATGTTTTCTGTTTTCTCCGAACATTGTGGTAGGTGAATGATTTCAGTTTACTCTTTTTAACTATTATTCATTTATTTGGGCTATGTTCAATATACCGAGACAAAAGAAAGTTTAACGTGTGTGTTTTTTCTATGTGATTAGGTCGAGAGTATATCAAAAAAAAACAAAAAACAGTCGTATGTTTTCTTCCTAGCTGTGGTCACCTCTATATAATTCGTGGTATGCGCTTCTAAATATAGAATCTCACCGAAGTGAACAAACTTTAGCATGTCAAAGGTTATAGGGATCTATTTCTTTCAACTTATAGGAATAGTTGGGTAAGAACTGTGCTTAGCGCGCACCTTTTTGCTCAGCACACAGGCCTACACACACACACACACACACAAATGTAACTGCCCAAACTTTACCTAGTTGTTAAATATAACGCACATTTACACTAACTGTAAAGACATGTTTATTTGGGTTTACTCGGCTTACTCGGCCTGTTCCCTGGGAGGCCTCGATTCCCACCAACCCTCAACATATTATTATTATTATTATTATCTTCAATTATAAGAACTCAAAATAATGCTCATGAACTGCACTCAATGTTAAAGGTAAATAAAATCGACTTCAAATTTTTGCCTGGTAGTGAGATGTCTTAAGGTAGGAGAGAAAACCCGAAAAACAAAACAACGAACATACTACGAACTTCTAATGGTAGTGGTGTTTGTGTCTTGAAAACATGATGGACTTAGGTCAGTTGTGAACCCACACACTGCACACAATCACGAGAAGAGCGTGAAGAGAGCCGTGCTCAGATCACTCACTTGAGCTGCAGACTTTGAAAACGCGGCAACTGGGGATTCAGTCTCCAGACCCGCTTCAAACTGACATTCCGATTGCAAGCGTCATCGTCTAGATTCAAACTTGAGATAAGTTTTTTTTTAGCCTGACGAGTATAGTAATTACTGTACATAGAGGCTCCTTTCTGATGCGGCTTTTGTCTATTATTGACATAGCAATCTACCCCAAAAATCACATTCCTCAGCAAGACAAGCTGTTTTGTGATACAGAATGCCCTGTAACAAGAAATCTGTGACGCCGGCATCACACTTCTCGTTCACCTAGGAAGGTAAGCCACAATATTTTCTAACTTAAGCCTTGGCCCTATAGTCTTAACGGAGAGACTTTATTTTTAGTTCACCTTGATTAGATTTAATAGTGAATGAGTGTCTTGTACACAAACCGAGCTAACTTCTTATAGGAAATATTGAGTTATGTTTGAGTTGCATTATCCTCAACCAACGCTCCTAAATACTCATTACTGGTAACTTGAAAAGAATAACAATCGATGTTTTTAATCTCAACTTTCTCAAGTTAAATGGGCAACCTGAGGTGTAATTTATTTTGGTAAAGAAAGGCTGGGAAACGAATAACTGTTCTCACATTTGTTAGATCTTTCTAGACGCTTATTTTAAGCTTAAATAAGCTTTACGTATTTTTGAAACCGCAGACCATTATTTGGAAAAAGTTCCTTTTAAGTACGGACTAAGTTCCAGGTAGGAAACACACTATAGTGTTGCTACTGTTTCTTCTATGTAAAAAAAACAAAAACGTCCGTACCTAAAACATACTCTTTCCCAATAATTTAAAGGGGACTTTTATTTTGGTGCTTTGTCTAAATTCTACGCCCTCCGAGCACAGCCCGGTGTAGCACTCTTCCACCCAGCTCATATTGTTAGTTCGAAACACCGCCTCTCGAGGGGCTACACTAAAACTTCAAACGGTGAGATAACCCGTCCGAGCCCTACATAAGTCAAACCGGAAGTTCTGTTTTCAGTAGTTTTTCATTTTGTGAAAATCTGAATGCCGCCACCTGACCCCCTACCCCAACGTCACGTGGCAAAACTTGTTTGGCTGTGCGTGTGTTGGATAAGTTCTTCATCGGAATGTTGTGTAGTGAATGTACTGTTGACAGATGATTATATCTTGCTAATCTAAGTAGGCTAAAATGGTGGAACTCTCGAAATAGTCCGTATGTTGAAATATTTCCTCGAGAGCTTGCAATCTGCCATTGAACTTTTCTAACGCGATTCAATTAGTTTTTGTTTTATATCTATGAATTAATAAAAACATTATTATTGAATGTATTTTTAAGCATTCTTTCTAGTAAAATTATCCCTTTCAAGCTTGTACACTCAGCCACTCTTTCCTTTTTCAGATGACACACTCAAGCCGACGGCTGTCCGCGACATGGGTCATCAGCTGTACACACTTGGTTCCCATAGTGTACTCGCTTCCATGAGACGTCTACAATTGTCGGCTGTACACACTATGATTCCCATAGTGTACTCGCTTCCATGAGACGTCTACAATTGTCGGCTGTACACACTGGTTCTTATCATGGACTCGCTTCCATGAAAGGTCTACAATTGTCAGTTGTACACATAATGGCTCTTACAGTGGACCCGCTACCAGTCCTCCTAATGTCTTCTGATGGAAGACTAATTTCAGGGTTTCTGAGTCTACAAAAAAGTTCATGTTCAAATTACATCCATCACGTCCAGAGCTAATTCTTCTGTGAGGCAAGACAGAGTTTCCATTACTTCAGTATTGGCCTCGTGTCAAAGTTCAAACTGAACTAATCTTGTATTTTCTTCGAAGACAAGTCCGAAGTGACAGACGGGCTAAACTTCTGCACGGTAGAAGTAGACGTGTCCAGCTTGAAGCAACCGTTCTATGAAAAGCATGAGACTTAATAACTTTATCTGGATGAGAGATAGCTGCATCCGAAGTTTGGATGCTTACAAAATTAAATTTACACCCCCCCCCCAACCCCCTCTCCACAAAAGAGCAAAAACAAAAACAAAACAAAGAACAAAACAAAAGAGCCAACCTGTGTCCAAGTGGGCTGCTACTGCCTGTGTGTGAGTTGACTGTCGTCAAGCAGTGAAGGTGAGCCTCGTCAAGTCCCTGAGAACAGACTTCCTGACAACTTACATCATCACATGGGTGGAACTTGATTTTCAAGTTATATGTCGCAATCTCATATGTTCAGGTAAGTTTCAAACTCAGTACTGCAACTTCGTCTTAGCAATAAATGTCACTTTTTTGTATCGATTTACTCACCTATCCCATCGAAATGACCACAACTTGCCCAGTTGCCTGTTAGACTAACTTATATCTGGTAAAGCTGAGATAGTGAGACCTTAATCTAATCCATGTCGAGGATTCCCCCATACTGTTAACACCACCTTAAGTTTCATGGTGTTTTTCTTAGTTTCCTACGCTACTTATTTACTGCCGATGTATGAAAAAGCAGTATTTCCTTTGGTTATGACAGCAAGATAGTCACTCTGAACTTGAATGTATTGAAATCTTCAGAATAATTATAAGACAATGGTGAATGGAAAATCGCTTCTTTGGGCTGACTCAAATTAAATCCTGTATGGATCGAAGAGTAGAAAAAAAAAGATACTGCTTGCAAACCTTATTGAATTTGATTATAATAATTTTATTTCCTTTTTTTTTTCTTCTCTCCAGCTGACAAATAACTGTTGGTGGTTGACTGGGTCAAACCATTCGATCCCCGCCTAAAGACCACACCGACGCGAGTACTTGACTACGGTCTGGATGGTTGGGCCTGACAACCGAGACTTGGTTGGGAGGATCAGACAAATCTTCCCTTCAGTCCTTTACTCGGCAAGCATTATAGTGAGAAAAATGACTATCGACTTATTCAGACTACAGACTTCAGATTCTTTACCATATTGTCGACCACGACGTCACAGACAAGGGGCCCAGTACCATCAAGGTTTGGAGACTTAATGCTATCCTAAATTAGTTGTATTGTACCATTATGTTACTGTTGTACAAATCTTGATTGGTAAAACTGCTTTAAGAAGTATTACAGTTTGACATTGTCCTTTTTATGTAAAGGTTTGAAGAAATGAGTTTTGTATAACGTGTGGAATAATTTTTGTACATAATGTCGAAATTAGGGTGGTGGAAGTTCACCAATATAGGTGAAAATGGAACCAAAATTCTTATATCTTTAGAAATCTTCAGAAAAATGTTATGACTTCTGCGATCAATCGATCATTCGTGGTTCCTTAATTTATTGATTTTTGTGTAACTTATGGAATATTTTTGCAAATCTGTCAAAAAAAAATGATGGAATGTCACAGTTACATGTGAAACAATGGGAGACGTAAAAGGAAATAGGCACTCATGTCGGTTGGGAATGTCGTGAAAATATTAAAGCTTTTGGTAATATCATTCGAGGCTCTTTAAAGCCATTGATGATTTATACAAGTTCTTATTGAAAAGTCCATGTGTCTAAGGGACAGGGAGAAAACGGGTGGATTGGGAGGGGAGAGGGAATCATAAGTTTAACTACTTAGCTCACAGCCCCTATATACTTCTCTTGCCAAGTTTAGGTTTGATACTTTTTTTTTCACCATGTCCAATTTTTTTTTTACACGCACGAGACTACTTTTATCTGATACTAAAGTAAAAGCGTTCCTTTAACTCGTGTGGGGCTTTTTATTTATAATTCCTCGCCCGGTAATATTATTAGACTAAAAAACTAGATTTAATAGACATCGCATGTAGTTTTTCATTTAGAAAGATGGCAAATATGGTTTCTTTGCCATGTTGCAGTGTATCCAATCAATATCACAAAGTCAAATTCATCAGCCACTTTTCTCCTTTGCTATCCTATGGATTTCATCCTCTTTACTCGATCAACTAAAATATCTTTCTCACTCTTGTTGTTGAAAGCACTATTTCTGTTACACCCTGTGAAAACCGTTTTCGGTGGATTGGATCTTCTCTTTTTGGTAGTCCATCGGGAACCGATGATCACGTTGTCTATGAAATTTAACGGTGTCGGCGCAAGGGGCTTTTCAGGGCTCAGGCCGACACTGTAAGCACACAGCTGTCTCGCAGGTGTCACACATTTAGTTTTAAAATCATCTGTGGATTGAACTTATAAAAAATAATCAGCTACCTACGAAATGAAACTGTTCAGCTCCCAGTTCTATGGAAAATTTAGTTTGTCCTTCCACGCAATCATTTCCATTTGGAATGGTTGTGTGAGATATCATCAGAAGAATCCGCAAACAAACCGGATTTTTCTCCACATCCCCAGATGTTTATCTGGTTTGGAAACAAAGGCAAGCTGGCAGCATTTGCTTTGAACAAATCTGAGATAAAAAAAAAGCAGTTGTCAAACTTCATCACTGCTTTAAAAATTTAAAACAACTGCAACAGGAAAGAAAAAGCAAAAAACAAAACAGTCGTACCAACGGCAGTACCAACCCCAGCAAAAGCAGCAACTGCAGCTATACAACAAAAACAGCTGCAATACAAGAAACAAAACAAAATAAAACAACAAAAAAAAAACCTAAACGAAACTTACCAAAGAATGGTTCTTAAAGAGTCCCATTCAGTAAAGGAAAAAAATTATTTCACATCAAAATGCAAATTGGATGAACATTCCAATGAAAATTTTTCTTGTGTTCTATCTTGTTCTCAAGGAAGCTTCTTAACACTGCTTGAGAAAAAAAACAAAACAAAAACAAAACAAAATTCAAAACAAAACAAATGGTTTTCAAAAGTATTGAAAAGTTCCATTCTGTGAAAGAGAAAGAAATGGCCTTTCTTTCACATCAAAATGTACATTGGATGAACCTTCCAATGAAAATATTTCTTCTTGAGCTCAACATTTTTCTCAAGAAAGCGACTTTAAAACTATCTTAAAAAATTTTAAATGCGTCCAGCACAAAGCTCATTGGGAGTTTGGTCTGCATGGTCAACCAAATTTATTGATTTCTTCACGTGTTCATAACTAAAACGATCATCTATAATTTCTTGATCACATCTTGTTACACTACCATAGCACGTGCATAACTAAAATGGTCATCTATTATTTCTTGATCACGTCTTGTTGTTGAGGTGTACGACTTTCCAAAGCTGGTTTTGAGGATATACGCTCAAACTCTACATGCAGCCGAGTTTGTTCTTTATTTCCTTCACGTATTGTTTCCAATCATTAAAGTTGCTGACCACAAAGAATGTGGATAGTTATCTAGGCGATATGTAAAAAGTTGTGTAGATCGTCCGAAAAAAAAACAAAACAGGTTGGTGATTATAGACGCTGTTGTCTTGGAGTTTGGCATTGAAGATGTTACTTTTATTTCAAGTTGTCTGCACTGGTCAGTGAAAAGATGGATTTGTTTCATGTTAAGAGTAACTAGACCTCGCATCTGGTGGCATCTCGAAAATAAAAGCGAATGATTTTAGATCATAAGTTTTGTAGATCGTCCAAAACAGGTTGATGATTATAGACGCTGTTGTCTTGGAGTTTGGCATTGAAGATGTTACTTAACTAAATCGTCATCTATTATTTCTTGATCACGTCTTGTTGTTGAGGTGCACGGCTTTCCAAAGCTGGTTTTGAGAATATACGCTCTAACTCTACGTGCAGCCGAGTTTGTTCATTTCCTTCACGTATAGTTTCCTATCATTACTTAATGAAGTTGCTGGCCACAAGGAATGTGGATAGCTATCTAGACGATATCTGAAAAGTTGTGTAGATTGTCCGAAAAAAAAAAAAAGGTTGGTGATTATAGACGCTGTCTTGGAGTTTGGCATTGAAGATTTTACTTTTATTTCAAGTTGTCTGCAGTGGTCAGTGAAAAGATGGATTTGTTTCATGTCAAGAGTAACTAGACCTCGCATCTGATGGCATCTCGAAAATAAAAGCGAATGAGTTTAGATCATGTCTTTGAACGAAAACTTCTCCCAACGAGCATAATTATGCACACTTGTTTAGTGAAACATGATTTTTCTAATCTGATTTTTTTATATCAAAGTTTACAATAGCGTTTCTTGGTTTGTATCGCTCAATGTCAATGGTGGTGGCTGTTCTCTCGGTGTCGTTAAATAATAAAAGTTGATTTCTCTTTGTTGCTAAAATACACAGTCGAGTATTAAATTTTGTTCTTTCCCCTCCTTTTGTAGTATCTGCGTGCTTT
>JAWDGP010005614.1:0-24261 GCA_033675545.1 Elysia crispata
TTTATCTACTATTCGCTTTTTCTCTTTTTTTTTTTGACTAGACTTTTATATCTTTCTGTCCTTTTCTGTATCAATAATCGCAGTCTTCCTCCGGAACTGTTTTTCGCTATGTCTTCCATCCCTATCTGGTTCTTCCTCATTAAATTCCCCCCAACCCCCCCCCTCTCTCTCTCTCTCTCTCTCTCTCTCTGTTTTGCTCTAGCTCTCTCTCTCACACACACACACTCACTCTTTCTCTCATCTTTGCGCCTCTTCCTCCATTTATTAACATTTTTCAATCTGTAAGTATGTTTCTAAATTAGCCTATTAATCAGTCCTCCTCTATAACTGTGTGTCGCTATTTCTGTTTGCTTTTCTGGGTTCTTTCTTCTAATTGCTCTAACTCTCTCTCTCTTTCTATATCCATCTTTCTATCCATCTATCCATTTCTATATCTATCTCTCTTTTCTTTGCCTCTTTCTCTCTATGCTCTCTCTCTGTCTATCTATCTATTTATCTGTCTATCTATCTATCTATCTATCTATCTATCTATCTATCTATCTCTTTCTGTCTATGTATGTTTATAGCTCACTCTTTCTGTCTCTATATTTGTGTGTCCTTGTTTCTTCCTTTTTTTTCACACTGTTTTCCTTTCAATGCACCTCACTTTTTAAAATTTTTATTTTTGTCTTAGTCAGTGTGTCTGTCTGTCTGTCTGTCTGTCTGTCTGTCTGTCTCTCTCTCTCTCTCTCTCTCGGGCGGCGGGGGGGGGGGGGGGGGGGGGGGGGGGGGGGGGGGGGGGGGGGGGGGGGGGGGGGGGGGGGGAAAAAAAAAAAAAAAAAAAAAAAAAAAAAAAAAAAAAAAAAAAAAAAAAAAATCTCTCTATATATATATATATATATATATATATATATATATATATATATATGTATCGCTTTATCTCTATCTGTCTCTGTGTCTGTTTCTCTGTCTGTTCGTCTCTCTCTCTCTCTCTCTCTCTCTCTCTCTCTCTCTCTGTGTCTCTCTCTCTCTATCTATCTATCTATATATCTCACTCTTTCTCTCATCTTTATGCTTCTTCCTTCATTTATTAATACTTTTATCGGTGTTTCTCCGCTTCTAAACCATACTATCAATCCCTCCCCTCTATAACCATGTTTAAAGCTATTTCCCTTTCTTCATTTTTCCTGTCTCACCGAGTTTCATTCTTCTTCACTCTTCTCCCTCTCTTTGCCCTCTCTCTCTCATGGCTCTCTCTCTCTCTCTCTCTCTCTCTCTCTCTCTCTCTCTCTCTCCGTCTCTCTCTCTATCCTTCTATCTATATCCTATGCACCTATCTCTTTCTTTCTCTTTCCTCCTAAATCCTGAGATTTTTTGAATTTTTGTAAAAAAATTTTAATTGATGTTTCCATGTCAGTTCTTGGCTACTCTTTCTATCACTCTATCTATGTATTTGCTATTTCTTTCTTATTTTTCCACTGTAAATCTTCTTCTTCCCCTACTTTCCCTCCTTCTTTCTATTTCCACTCTGTTCTTCTCTTTTAATCCTCTTTGCCTCCTATACACTTTTCTTATTGTTATATACATTAAACCTTATATGCGATGTAACATAACCGTTATATACACTGCAAAACTCTCTTTACCTCACTACCTCTCGCTCTTTCTCTCTATCACTCTCTCTCAATCTCTTTCTCTTTCCGTCCCTCCCTCTCTGCTTCTCTGTCTCTGTCTCTGTCTCTCTATCTGTCTCTCTCTCTCTCTCTCTCTCTCTCTTTCTCTTTCCGTCCCTCCCTCTCTGCCTCTCTGTCTCTGTCTCTGTCTCTCTATCTGTCTCTCTCTCTCTCTCTCTATCACTCTCTCTCAATCTCTTTCTCTTTCCGTCCCTCCCTCTCTGCCTCTGCCTCTCTGTGTCTCTGTCTCTGTATCTTCTGTATCTCTCTCTCTCTCTCTCTCTCTCTCTCTAAGACTTCTTAATAAATCTTTCTGAATATATCTTTTCTTTTTTTAACATGTTTTTTGCTATCATAAATTCTTTAATGAACATGCGTCAATGTACAAGCTCTGTTTATGCCTATGACTGGTCTTCCATTTTGTTAAACCACTGTTCTCTGCTGATGTGTCTACATTTCTGTGGTTTTCTAGCGTCTATCGAAATAAGTCGTTTTCATTTTTCTTGTCTTTGAATCAATAGTTACCAGCGATCCTTCACCGTTAAAACGTTATTGTCATCAGTTTCCTTACTTTACGTTACTGCTCTAACTGGAAGCCAGTTTTTCCTGCGAATTTTTTTTATTAGTATTTTCATCGCTTGTCTTTTAATTTTTCTATGTGTCGGCGGACATGTGTTTCAGCTTCTATGATTCTGTCTATCTTTTCTCTTTGCAACAAGTGGGTACTTACGAAGGAATTTATTCTAAATGTAGGGCCTACACGTATTTAGCTGAGTTCATACCCTTACTGAGTGATTAATTCGTGAGGTTATTTCTTTCTATTCTTCCTGGGTCTCCTCTTTCACACTAGCTCTCTCTGTAACTCTATCTCCCTTTCTCTCTCTTTCTTTCTTTCTTTGTGTCTATCTCTCCCTCACTCTTAGTTTCTGTATCTCACAATCTTTTTCTTCACATCTATTTTCTCACTTTCAATATAGTATTCTATCTTTCCGTATCTCTCTATGTTTGTAATTCACTATTCATATGAACTGTGTGGGACAATTTCTTTATTGTACTTCTAATTCTTCCTCTTCCATTTTCTCTCTCCCTTCCTCCCCCTTTCTCTGTCTTTCCCTCTCTCTCACTCTCCGTCTCTCTCTCTTTCTCTCTCTCTCTCATGATATGTCAATGTGTCTGTACATATTTCACTCTTTCTTTATACCCGAGCGACCTTATTTCTTTCTTTTTTTTCATTTTATTTCCCTTAATACTTTTGCTCTCTCTGTATGTCTTTCTGTCTCTTTCTGTCTTTTTCTCTCTCTCTCTCTCTCTCTCTCTCTCTCTCTCTCTCTCGCTCTCTCTCTCTCTTTCTCTCTCCTGCTCCGTCGCTCTTTACTTTTTCTTTTCTTTGCGACTCTTTCTTTTTAAGGGTTAATTCCATTCCACGCCCTCTCAATCTCTCTCTCTCTCTCTCTCTCTCTCTCTCTCTCTCTCTCTCTCTCTCTCTTTCTCTCTCTCTTGCGCGCTTTCTATCATCTTAGCACCCTTTCTTTTATTTATTAATATTTTTTTTTATCTTGAGTCTTCCTCTGTAACTGTGTATCGCTATTTGTTCCATTTTGTTCCGGTTTTTCTTTTTTCAAACTATCTCTCTCTCTCCCTCTCTCTCTTTTTCTCTCTCTTTGTCTTCTTCTCTCTCTCTCTCTCTCTCTCTCTCTCTCTCTCTCTCTCTCTCTCTCTCTCTCTCTCTCTCTCTCTCTCTGTCTGTTTCTATATCAGTCTACCTATCTGAATGTCTATCTCTCTTTTCTGTGCCTCTAACTTGTCATTTTGGAATTTTTTTTTATTTTAATTAGACGTGTCCATGGCAGTTTATTAGTCTTTTTAAACTTTCTAACTATGTCACGCTCTTTTTTTCCCCTATTTCTGATTCTTCATCTTCCACGCTATCTCTCCTTCTGTCTCCTTCTGTTTAATCTTTTTTATCCTCCCTCTACTTCAATCCCATTCGCCTTCTCTCTCTCTCTCTCTCTCTCTCTCTCTCTCTCTCTCTCTATTAATGAATCTGACCTTATTATAAATCTTTATAAATATATCTCTCCTTTTGTTACATGTTTATTCTATCTCCAATTCTTTAACGAACACGCGTCAATGTTCACGCTCTGCTTACACCTATGACTGGTCTTCTAGTCTTTTAAACCACTGTTCTCTGCTGATGTTTATAACTCACTATTCATATGTAACTGAGTGGGACAATTTCATTATTGTATTTCTAGTTCTTCCTCTTCCATTTTCTCCCTCCCTCCCCCATCTTTTCACTCTCTCTCTCTCTCTCTCTCTCCCTCTCTCTGAGAGAGCGAGAGAGAGTGGGAGAGAGTGAGGGACAGAGAGACAGAAAGATACAGAAAGACAGACAGAGAGAGAGAGCGAGCGTATAAAAGAAATAAAATGAAAAAAAAAAGAAATAAGGTCGCTCGGGTATAAAGAAAGAGTGAAATATGTACAGACACATTGACAGATCATGAGAGAGAGAGAGAGAGAGAGAGAGAGAGAGAGAGAGAGAGAGAGAGAGAGAGAGAGAGTGAAAGGATGGGGGAGGGAGAGAGAAAATGGAAGAGGAAGAACTAGAAATACAATAAAGAAATTGTCTGACTTAGTTACGTATGAATACTGAGTTATACATGGAGAGATACGGAAAGATAGAACACTGTATTGAAAGTTAGAGAATAGATGTGAAGAAAAAGATTGTGAGATAGAGAAACTAAAAGTACGGGAGAGATATACACAAAGAGAGAAAGAAAGAGAGAGTAAGAGAGATAGATTTAAAGAGAGAAAGCTAAGAAAAATATATATTTATAAAGATTTAAAAAGAGGTTAGAATCATTAACAGAAAGATATACAGACAGAAAGAGAGAGAGAGAGAGAGAGAGAGAGAGAGAGAGAGAGAGAGAGAGAGAGAGAGAGAGAGAGAGAGAGAGTGAGAGAGAGAGAGAGAGACAGAAAGACAGAGAGAGAGAGCGTATTAGGGAAATAAAAGTGAAAAAAAAAAGAAAGAAATAAGGTCGCTTGGGTAAAGGGAAAGAGCGACATATGTACAGATCACGAGAGAGAGAGAGAGAGAGAGAGAGAGAGAGAGAGAGAGAGAGAGAGAGAGAGAGAGAGAGAGAGAGAGAGACAAACAGATAGACAGACAGACAGATAAAGAGACTGAGAGAAACAGAGAAACAGAGAGAGACAGAGAAACAGAGAGAAACAGACAGAGATTGCTACACAAAGAAACAATCATGGTATATATCATCCTTGAGATAAGCTGTGTTTGAGTGATAGAAATGAGAGCGAGAGAGAGAGAGAGAGAGAGAGAGAGAGAGAGAGAGAGAGAGAGAGAGAGAGAGAGAGAGAGAGAGAGAGAGAGAGAGAGAGAGAGAGAGAAAGAGAGACAGAGATAGAGAGTGACAGATAGGGAGGGAGAGAGAGAAACAGATAGACAGACAGAGTAAGTGACTGAGAGGTCTAATAAAGGGTCTAAAAAGAAACAGGCACACAACGGTGTCACAACAGGACAAAAAAAAGGAAACATTACAACTATAGAATTAAAATATAAACGTTCCCCTTTTATTTTGGCTTCCTCAGTACAGAAATGAGAAATAGAGGGCGACTAACAAAAGTTATACGTAAAGCAGCCTAAGCTGGACAAATGATTGGTTGTTGGGCGGGAAGGGTGCAACTTGTTTCTATTCTAGCCGTAGTTGCAGGGTCCAGGGTACTGACCGATGGTGGTGGTGGCATACAGCGTAACGGCAATGGTAAGGGGTTAGTTGAGGTAAGCATGTCCCTGTGGTTGTGTGTGGTGAGTTGGGTTATTTTTTTACGTTAAGATGTTTAGGGAGGCAGTTGAGTAGACGTGGAAGTGGTTTAAGAAATTGGGGACGGAGAGGGGTGGAAAGGAAAGAGGGGGGAGGGGGGGGACTGGCGAAGGGGAGAAGGTGAGGCGGGAATTTTTATGAACAAACAAGTTCTAAATAAAATTTAAAATGGATGTATAATCTTTGTATCTTCCACCTCCAAGTTATCACAGATTTTTGTAAAAAAGTAAAGCGTTTCAAGAGATGAGTACACTTTAAAGAGATGTCATTCTTGTTATATCTCTGTTTTACTATTTATTTTTCATTCTCTCTTCATCTTTATCTCTATGTCTCTCTCTTTATCTCACTCTCTCTCTCTTTCTCCCACTCTCTCTCTCTCTCTCTTCAGCTCTCTCAAACCTCGGGTGTTCACTTTTTTTTTTATTAACTGCTCTCTCTCTCTCTCTCTCTCTCTCTCTCTCTCTCTCTCTCTCTCTCTCTCTCTGTGCCTATAAACGACAAACACTGATCGTTATGCATTATGAGTGGTGATGACAGTACATGTATTAGTTGTAGAGATAGTAGTAACAAAAGCTGGTAAAGCCAAACAGTCTTAGCAATAGATAAAAGGGATATATATATATATATATATATATATATATATATATATATATATATATATATGTATATGATTAAATAAATGATGAATGCGAATCGTGAATATAGACGCTGTATATTCAACAACAAAGAAAAACAAAAAAATTATATTACATTGAAAATTGATTATTTTTCTCTTTCTAACGCTGGACACTTTTTCATCGCCTCAATATTAAAACAAAAAATATATTTGAAATACGCGTCGCTTTCTAGGGTTTTCCCCCTCTAACAAGAAGATAGATTTCAACTACATCAGATTGTCTCAGTTGGTCTGTGTTTGAAGTTCTCCGTAGCTAAAAAGCTGTTAATGTGTTCATTGTTTTCCTTCTTTTCTCCTGGTTTTTTGCTTCCCAAGCAGCTAAAATGTTACGTTCATTGTAGAGATCATTATTTTTTCCACTCATTTTTACATGACAGATTTGAAAAAAACAAAAAACAAAAGCGGGTGAAGGTTTCCAGCCACGATCCTCCCAGGCCATATAGGCACTCTCGGTATCGCCTACTCATCCGTCAATTCTTCACATTGACGAAGCTACCCTGAAGTCGCCGCCGGTACCTCTGAGGAGGTTGCAGTTCTCGTTGTCACATCACCCGTCCGACAAAACTTCCCCTCCCAGCATCGATCTATTCTCCAATATATAACGGAGTGTGCTATGGGAGTGGATTCACACCTGTGACCCAGGAAGGGGCATAACGTGACGACTGGAAGCGCGCGCCGTCATAGCGTGTGGACCTTTTGGTCAATCGTTTGACGGGCCCCAACACCGTTAGGGGATTAGAGCCGCTCTTTGGTTCGTTACCCAGCCAAGCTTACAACCTAATAACAATTGGAGGGCTTGGAGTATAGTAACCTAGTTGGGAAGTCCAATTTAATGCGCAGTTTACTTAGTGTGTGCATATTGATGGATTGTACTAATTAATTTAATTAATTAACTTGGTTACAGCTTTTAAATTTGACAAAATTGGAAATCCTTTGTTTATCTCAATTGAAAAAATGGTTCTGTATTTACTCATGATTTTCCATAACAAAAAAATTCACTCTCCTTAACGTTGCTGTCGCCATTGTGTTTACATCAGTGAACTTGTTTACAACATGAACGAACTACTGAGGCAAGTCAGCAGTCTCCACCTCGCCAGATATTAAAGGAGAAAAAGTTGTTTTATTCATCTTTTTCAACAAAATATCTATTTCTGTCTGTCTGCAAAGTTTTCACGAGTTAACACAAATTTAAAGAAAGTGTTTGCTCCTGTTTCAACTTTACGTTGTCATTTTGATTCTTTTTTCCATTAAATCTTTTATGAAGCCTTAAAAAGACAGGTTTTTTATCAGAGAAACTCAATTGAGAATCTGATGATTCCATGCTCTCTCTCTCTCTCTCTCTCTCTCTCTCTCTCTCTCTCTCTCTCTCTCTCTCCTCTCTCTCTCTCTCTCTCTCTCTCTCTCTGCTGTGTTTTGAAAGACTGATGTAAGATGAAAAATGAAAAAAAACTAAAGCAGTTTGAAAAAAGACATTTGTGTAAAGATGACTATAAAATAGTAAATCAACAAAATAGGCCCATCAGATCACGCTGTGTAGAGACCCCTCCCTTTTTTTTTCCTCTCACCTCCCTCGTCCTACATCTGCAATTCTACTCAACTGACAAAATCATTCCTTTCCGCATAGTTCCTTATTCATCTTTTACTTCATTCCCTCGATCTTCTCCAATTGCTTTTGCCTCTTTTATATCAGAAGAATTTAACACATTTTCCTCTCTGCCATTCCCTCTTTTTTCCCACCTTTTCTCGTCATCCCTATTGCCCATCACCATTCCACTTTATGAATTCACTTCAACTTTATCTTGTATATATATATATATATATATATATATATATATATATATATATATATATATATATATATATATATATATATTATATATATAATATATATATATATATATATATGTATGTATATATATATCTTTCTATCCTTCTATCTATCTCCATAGATGTGTCCATGTCATTTTAAAACTCCTTCTATCATTCTATCTATGTATCGCTAATTCTTTCTTATTTTTTTAATTCTTCATCTTCCATACTTTCCCTCCTTCTGTCTCCCTCTGTTCTTCTCTTTTAACCCCTTTCTTTACCTCACTACCTCTCTCTCTCTCTTTCTCTCTCTCTCTCTCTCTCCTTCTCTCTCTTTTTTTTAAGGATTTTGACCTTTCTGAATATATCTTTTATTTTTTTTTCTATATTAAATTCTTTAGTTAACACGCGTAAATGTACACGCTCTGTCTATGCCTATGACTGGTCTTCCGTTGTTTTTTTTTTTCAACCACTTTTTCTGCGCTGCCGATGAGTTTCAGCCTCTATGATTCTGTCTCTATCTTTTTCTCTTTGCAAGATCTGGAGTGCTTCCGAAGGAATGAGGAAATTGAGGGTCCATGAGGGTGAGTGTAGCCTGACCACAAAATAAATAGTTGCATGCCTTTATTCCCTACTGCCATCTCTAGTTGCCCCAACTGGAGCCATATAATACGAATCACATTGCACAAACAGTTTATTAACTTTACTATGGCTCTCTCTCTCTCTCTCTCTCCCTCTATCTTTCTCTCTATATATATATATACTCGCTCTTTCGCCCCTCTCTTTTCGCTTTTGTGTACTCTCTCCTCTCTCTCTCTCTCTCTATATATTCTCCTTTTTTCTCATGTCTTTCTCGCTCATATACTTTTTAATATAATAATTATTTTCTTTCCTTTGCCTGGTTATGTGACTCTTCTCCGTGGTTATTTCTCTTCTCAACCTTTCTCTTTCTCTCTCCATCTCTCTCTCTTCTCTGTCTCTCTGTCTGTCTGTCTGTCTCTTCATGTGCCTGTCTCTCTCTCTCTCTCTCTCTCTCTCTCAATCTCTCTGCCTGTCTAATATATTTATATCTATATATATACTGTTGTCTGTATGTATGTGTCTCTCTCTCTTTATCTTCCCTTATCCTGTCATTTTCGATTTTTTCTTTTTTGGTAATTTTCATTGGATAATGTCCATAGTAGTTCGTGTGTCCTCCTTTCTTTCTAAGTACTCTATCTAATACTGTTTTTATATGTAGTTGTTGTAGTTGTAGTTGTAGTTGTAGTTGTAGTTGGATGTAAAGAAGTTGTAGTTGTAATTGTAGTAATAATTCTATTTGTAGTTGCAGTTGTATTTAAAGTTGTAGTTTTAGTTGTAGTAGATGTAGTTGTAGGTGTAGTTTTTGTTGTTGTTGTTGTAGTTGTTTAGTTGTTGTAGTTGTAGTTGCAGTGTAGTTGTTTTTGTAGTTGTAGTTGTAGTTGTAGTTGTAGTTGTAATTGTTGTAGTTGTAGTTGTAGTTGTTGTAGTTGTAGTTGTAGTTGTAGTTGTTGTAGTTGTAGTTGTAGTTGTAGTTGTTATAGTTGTAGTTGTAGTAGTTGTTGTAGTTGTAGTTGTAGTTGTTGTAGTTGTAGTTGTAGTTGTAGTTGTTGTAGTTGTAGTTGTAGTTGTAGTTGTAGTTGTAGTTGTAGTTGTAGTTGTAGTTGTAGTTGTAGTTGTAGTTGTTGTAGTTGTAGTTGTAGTTGTTGTAGTTGTAGTTGTAGTTGTAGTTGTTGTAGTTGTAGTTGTAGTTGTAGTTGTTGTAGTTGTAGTTGTAGTTGTTGTAGTTGTAGTTGTAGTTGTAGTTGTAGTTGTTGTAGTTGTAGTTGTAGTTGTAGTTGTAGTTGTAGTTGTAGTTGTAGTTGTTGTAGTTGTAGTTGTAGTTGTAGTAGTTGTAGTTGTAGTTGTAGTTGTTGTAGTTGTAGTTGTTGTAGTTGTAGTTGTAGTTGTAGTTGTAGTTGTTGTAGTTGTAGTTGTTGTAGTTGTAGTTGTAGTTGTTGTTGTTGTAGTTGTAGTTGTAGTTGTAGTTGTTGTAGTTGTAGTTGTAGTTGTAGTTGTTGTAGTTGTAGTTGTAGTTGTAGTTGTTGTAGTTGTAGTTGTAGTTGTAGTTGTTGTAGTTGTAGTTGTAGTTGTAGTTGTTGTAGTTGTAGTTGTAGTTGTAGTTGTTGTAGTTGTAGTTGTAGTTGTAGTTGTAGTTGTAGTTGTAGTTGTAGTTGTAGTTGTAGATGTAGTTTTAGTTTTTTTAGTGGTTGTAGTTGTAGTTGTTGTAGTTGTTGTAGTTGTAGTTGTTGTAGTTGTTGTTGTAGTTGTATTTGTAGTTGTAGTTGTAGTTGTAGTTGTAGTTGTTTTAGTTGTAGTTGTACTTGTTGTAGTTGTAGTTGTAGTAGTTGTTGTAGTTGTTGTTGTAGTTGTTGTAGTAGTTGTAGTTGTAGTTGTAGTTGTAGTTGTTGTAGTTGTAGTTGTAGTTGTAGTTGTTGTAGTTGTAGTTGTAGTTGTAGTAGTTGTAGTTGTAGTTGTTGTAGTTGTAGTTGTAGTTGTAGTTGTAGTTGTAGTTGTAGTTGTTGTAGTTGTAGTTGTAGTTGTAGTTGTAGTTGTAGTTGTAGTTGTAGTTGTAGTTGTTGTTGTTGTAGTTGTAGTTGTAGTTGTAGTTGTAGTTGTAGTTGTAGTTGTAGTTGTTGTAGTTGTAGTTGTAGTTGTTGTAGTTGTAGTTGTAGTTGTAGTTGTTGTAGTTGTAGTTGTAGTAGTTGTAGTTGTAGTTGTAGTTGTAGTTGTAGTTGTTGTAGTTGTAGTTGTAGTTGTAGTTGTTGTAGTTGTAGTTGTAGTTGTAGTTGTTGTAGTTGTAGTTGTAGTTGTAGTTGTTGTAGTTGTAGTTGTAGTTGTAGTTGTAGTTGTTGTAGTTGTAGTTGTAGTTGTAGTTGTAGTTGTAGTTGTAGTTGTAGTTGTAGTTGTTGTAGTTGTAGTTGTAGTTGTTGTAGTTGTAGTTGTAGTTGTTGTAGTTGTAGTTGTAGTTGTTGTAGTTGTAGTTGTTGTTGTTGTAGTTGTAGTTGTAGTTGTTGTAGTTGTAGTTGTAGTTGTAGTTGTTGTAGTTGTAGTTGTAGTTGTAGTTGTTGTAGTTGTAGTTGTAGTTTTAGTTGTTGTAGTTGTAGTTGTAGTTGTAGTTGTAGTTGTTGTAGTTGTAGTTGTAGTTGTAGTTGTTGTAGTTGTAGTTGTAGTTGTAGTTGTAGTTGTAGTTGTAGTTGTAGTTTAGTTGTTGTAGTTGTAGTTGTTGTAGTTGTAGTTGTAGTTGTAGTTGTTGTAGTTGTAGTTATAGTTGTTAGTTGTAGTTGTAGTTGTAAGTGTAGTTGTTATTGTAGTTGTAGTTGTTGTAGTTGTATTTGTAGTTGTAGTTGTTGTAGTTGTAGTTGTAGTTGTTGTAGTTGTAGTTTTAGTTGTAGTTGTAGTTGTAGTTGTAGTTGTAGTTGTAGTTGTTGTAGTTGTAGTTGTAGTTGTTGTAGTTGTAGTTGTAGTTGTAGTTGTTGTAGTTGTAGTTGTAGTTGTAGTTGTTGTAGTTGTAGTTGTAGTTGTAGTTGTAGTTGTAGTTGTAGTTGTAGTTGTAATTGTAGTTGTAGTTGTTGTAGTTGTAGTTGTAGTTGTAGTTGTTGTAGTTGTAGTTGTAGTTGTAGTTGTTGTAGTTGTAGTTGTAGTTGTAGTTGTTGTAGTTGTAGTTGTAGTTGTAGTTGTTGTAGTTGTAGTTGTAGTTGTAGTTGTAGTAGTTGTAGTTGTAGTTGTAGTTGTAGTTGTAGTTGTTGTAGTTGTAGTTGTAGTTGTAGTTGTAGTTGTTGTAGTTGTAGTTGTAGTTGTAGTTGTAGTTGTTGTAGTTGTAGTTGTAGTTGTAGTTGTTGTAGTTGTAGTTGTAGTTGTAGTTGTTGTAGTTGTAGTTGTAGTTGTTGTAGTTGTAGTTGTAGTTGTAGTTGTTGTAGTTGTAGTTGTAGTTGTAGTTGTAGTTGTAGTTGTAGTTGTAGTTGTAGTTGTAGTTGTAGTTGTAGTTGTATTTGTAGTTGTAGTTGTAGTTGTAGTTGTTGTAGTTGTAGTTGTAGTTGTAGTTGTTGTAGTTGTAGTTGTAGTTGTAGTTGTAGTTGTTGTAGTTGTAGTTGTAGTTGTAGTTGTAGTTGTTGTAGTTGTAGTTGTAGTTGTAGTTGTTGTAGTTGTAGTTGTAGTTGTAGTTGTGTAGTTTTAATTGTACTTGTAGTTGTTGTAGTTTTAGTTGTAGTTGTAGTTGTTGTAGTTGTAGTTGTAGTTGTTATAGTTGTAGTTGTTGTAGTTAAAGTTGTAGTTGTAGTTGTGGTTGTTGTAGTTGTAGTTGTAGTTGTAGTTGTAGTTGTAGTTGTAGTTGTAGTTGTTGTAGTTGTAGTTGTAGTTGTAGTTGTTGTAGTTGTAGTTGTAGTTGTAGTTGTTGTAGTTGTAGTTGTAGTTGTAGTTGTTGTAGTTGTAGTTGTAGTTGTAGTTGTAGTTGTAGTTGTAGTTGTAGTTGTTGTAGTTGTAGTTGTAGTTGTTGTAGTTGTAGTTGTAGTTGTAGTTGTTGTAGTTATAGTTGTAGTTGTTGTAGTTGTAGTTGTAGTTGTAGTTGTAGTTGTAGTTGTAGTTGTTGTTGTTGTAGTTGTAGTTGTAGTTGTTGTAGTTGTAGTTGTAGTTGTAGTTGTTGTAGTTGTAGTTGTAGTTGTAGTTGTTGTAGTTGTAGTTGTAGTTGTAGTTGTTGTAGTTGTAGTTGTAGTTGTAGTTGTAGTTGTAGTTGTTGTAGTTGTTGTAGTTGTAGTTGTAGTTGTTGTAGTTGTAGTTGTAGTTGTTGTAGTTGTAGTTGTAGTTGTAGTTGTAGTTGTAGTTGTAGTTGTAGTTGTTGTAGTTGTAGTTGTTGTAGTTGTTGTTGTAGTTGTAGTTGTAGTTGTAGTTGTTGTAGTTGTAGTTGTAGTTGTAGTTTTAGTTGTTGTAGTTGTAGTTGTTGTAGTTGTAGTTGTAGTTGTTGTAGTTGTAGTTGTAGTTGTAGTTGTAGTTGTAATTGTTGTAGTTGTAGTTGTAGTTGTTGTAGTTGTAGTTTTAGTTGTGGTAATTGTAGTTGTAGTTTTAGTTGTTGTAGTTTTTGTTGTAGTTGAAGTTGTTGTAGTTTTAGTTGTAGCTTTAGTTGTATTTGTTGTAGTTTTAGTTGTTGTAGTTGTAGTTGTAGATGTAGTTGTAGTTGTTGTAGTTGTAGTTGTAGTTGTAGTTGTAGTTTTAGTAGTTGTAGTGTTTGTTTTAGTTGTTGTTGTTGTTGTTGTTGTTGTAGTTGTAGTTGTAGTTGTTATAGTTTTAGTTGTAGTTGTTGTAGTTGTAGTTGTTGTACTTGTAGTTATAGTTGTAGTTGTAGTTGTTGTGGTTGTAGTTGTAGTTGTAGTTGTAGTTGTAGTTGTTTGGTTGTAGTTGTAGTTGTTTGGTTGTAGTTGTAGTTGTAGTTGTAGTTGTAGTTGTTGTAGTTGTAGTTGTAGTTGTAGTTGTAGTAATTGTTGTAGTTGTAGTTCTATTAGTTTAAGTTGTTGTAGTTGTAGTTGTAGTTGTTGTAGTTCTAGTAGTTGTAGTTGTTGTAGTTGTAGTTGTAGTTGTAGTTGTTGTAGTTGTAGTTGTAGTTGTAGTTGTTGTAGTTGTAGTTGTAGTTGTAGTTGTTGTAGTTGTAGTTGTAGTTGTTGTAGTTGTACATTTTTTTTATTTTAGTTGTTGTAGTTGTTGTAGTTGTAGTTGTAGTTGTTGTTGTAGTTGTAGTTGTAGTTGTAGTTGTTGTAGTTGTAGTTGTAGTTGTTGTAGTTGTAGTTGTAGTTGTAGTTGTTGTAGTTGTAGTTGTAGTTGTAGTTGTTGTAGTTGTAGTTGTAGTTGTAGTTGTTGTAGTTGTAGTTGTTGTAGTTGTTGTAGTTGTAGTTGTTGTAGTTGTTGTAGTTGTAGTTAATGTAGTTGTTGTAGTTGTTGTTGTAGTTGTAGTTGTAGTTGTAGTTGTAGTTGTTGTAGTTGTAGTTGTTGTAGTTGTAGTTGTAGTTCTTGTAGTTGTAGTTGTTGTAGTTGTTGTAGTTGTTGTAGTTGTTGTAGTTGTTGTTGTAGTTGTAGTTGTTGTAGTTGTAGTTGTTGTAGTTGTAGTTGTTGTTGTTGTAGTTGTAGTTGTAGTTGTAGTTGTTGTTGTAGTTGTAGTTGTTGTTGTAGTTGTAGTTGTAGTTGTTGTAGTTGTAGTTGTAGTTGTTGTAGTTGTTGTAGTTGTAGTTGTTGTTGTTGTAGTTGTAGTTGTAGTTGTAGTTGTAGTTGTAGTTGTTTTTGTTGTAGTTGTAGTTGTAGTTGTTGTAGTTGTAGTTGTAGTTGTAGTTGTTGTAGTTGTAGTTGTAGTTGTAGTTGTTGTAGTTGTAGTTGTAGTTGTAGTTGTTGTAGTTGTAGTTGTAGTTGTAGTTGTTGTAGTTGTAGTTGTAGTTGTTGTAGTTGTAGTTGTAGTTGTAGTTGTATTTAAAGTATTTGTAGTTGTAGTTGTAGTTGTTGTAGTTGTAGTTGTAGTTTTTGTAGTTGTAGTTGTAGTTGTAGTTGTAGTTGTAGTTGTAGTTGTTGTAGTTGTAGTTGTAGTTGTAGTTGTTGTAGTTGTAGTTGTAGTTGTAGTTGTTGTAGTTGTAGTTGTAGTTGTAGTTGTTGTAATTGTAGTTGTAGTTCTTGTAGTTGTAGTAGTTGTAGTTGTTGTAGTTGTATGTAGTTATAGTTGTAGTTATTGTAGTTGTAGTTGTTTTGTTGTAGTTGTAGTTGTAGTTGTAGTTGTAGTTGTAGTTATTGTAGTTGTTGTAGATGTTGTAGTTGTCGTTGTAGTTGTTGTAGTTGTTTTAGTTGTACTGTTGTAGTTGTAGTTGTAGTTGTAGTTGTAGTTGTAGTTGTAGTTGTAGTTGTTGTAGTTGTAGTTGTAGTTGTAGTTGTTGTAGTTGTAGTTGTAGTTGTTGTAGTTGTAGTTGTAGTTGTAGTTGTTGTAGTTGTAGTTGTAGTTGTAGTTGTTGTAGTTGTAGTTGTAGTTGTAGTTGTTGTAGTTGTAGTTGTAGTTGTTGTAGTTGTAGTTGTAGTTGTAGTTGTTGTAGTTGTAGTTGTAGTTGTAGTTGTTGTAGTTGTATTTGTAGTTGTAGTTGTTGTAGTTGTAGTTGTAGTTGTAGTTGTTGTAGTTGTAGTTGTAGTTGTAGTTGTTGTAGTTGTAGTTGTAGTTGTTGTAGTTGTAGTTGTAGTTGTTGTAGTTGTAGTTGTAGTTGTAGTTGTTGTAGTTGTAGTTGTAGTTGTAGTTGTTGTAGTTGTAGTTGTAGTTGTAGTTGTAGTTGTAGTTGTAGTTGTAGTTGTTGTAGTTGTAGTTGTAGTTGTAGTTGTTGTAGTTGTAGTTGTAGTTGTAGTTGTTGTAGTTGTAGTTGTAGTTGTTGTAGTTGTTTTTGTAGTTGTTGTAGTTGTAGTTGTAGTTTTTGTAGTTGTAGTTGTAGTTGTAATTGTTGTAGTTGTAGTTGTTGTAGTTGTAGTTGTAGTTGTAGTTGTTGTAGTTGTAGTTGTAGTTGTTGTAGTTGTAGTTGTAGTTGTAGTTGTTGTAGTTGTAGTTGTAGTTGTTGTAGTTGTAGTTGTAGTTGTTGTAGTTGTAGTTGTAGTTGTAGTTGTTGTTGTTTTAGTTGTTTTTGTAGTTGTAGTTGTTGTTGTTGTAGTTGTATTTGTTGTAGTTGTAGTTGTAGTTGTAGTTGTAGTTGTTGTAGTTGTAGTTGTAGTTGTTGTAGTTGTAGTTGTAGTTGTAGTTGTAATTGTAGCTGTAGTTTTAGTTGTTGTAGTTGTAGTTGTAGTTGTAGTTATTGTAGTTGTAGTTGTAGTTGTAGTTGTTGTAGTTGTAGTTGCAGTTGTAGTTGTAGTTGTAGGTGTAGTTGAAGTTGTAGTTGTAGTTGTAAGTGTAGTTGTAGTTGTAGTTGTAGTTGTTGTAGTTGTAGTTGTAGTTGTAGTTGTAGTTGTTGTAGTTGTAGTTGTAGTTGTTGTAGTTGTAGTTGTAGTTGTTGTTGTTGTAGTTGTAGTTGTTGTAGTTGTAGTTGTAGTTGTAGTTGTTGTAGTTGTACTTGTTGTTGTTGTAGTTGTAGTTGTAGTTGTAGTTGTTGTAGTTGTAATTGTAGTTGTAGTTGTTTTAGTTGTAGTTGTAGTTGTAGTTGTTGTAGTTGTTGTAGTTGTAGTTGTTGTTGTAGTTGTAGTTGTAGTTGTAGTTGTTGTTGTAGTTGTAGTTTTAGTTTTTGTAGTTTTAGTTGTAGTTGTTGTAGTTGTAGTTGTAGTTGTAGTTGTTGTACTTGTAGTTGTAGTTGTAGTTGTTGTAGTTTTAGTTGTAATTGTAGTTGTTGTAGTTGAAGTTTTTGTTGTAGTTGAAGTTGTAGTTGTAGTTGTTGTAATTGTAGTTGTAGTTGTTCTTGTTGTAGTTGTAGTTGTAGTTGTTGTAGTTGTAGTTGGAGTTTTAGTTGTTGTAGTTGTAGTTGTAGTTGTTGCAGTTGTAGTTGTAGTTATAGTTGTTGTAGTTGTAGTTGTAGTTGTTGTAGTTGTAGTTGTTGTAGTTGTTGTAGTTGTAGTTGTAGTTGTATCTGTAGTTGTTGTTGTAGTTGTAGTTGTACTTAGTTGTAGTTGTAGTTGTATTTGTTGTAGTTGTAGTTGTAGTTGTAGTTCAATTGCTAGGCTTGTAGTTGTAGTTGTTGTAGTTGTAGTTGAATTTTAAGTAGTAGTAGTAGTAGTAGTAGTAGTAGTAGTAGTAGTTGTTGTACTTGTAGTTGTTGTAGTTGTAGTTGTATTTGTAGTTGTAGTAGTAGTTGTAATTGTAGTAGTTATAGTTGTAGTTGTAGTTGTAAATGTAGTAGTTGTAGTTGTAGTAGTTGTAGTTGTTGTAGTTGTATTTTTAGTACTTGTTGTAGTTGTAGTTGTACTTCTGTTGTAGTTGTTATAGTTGTAGTTGTATTTGTACTTGTTGTAGTTGTAGTTTTTGTAGTTGTACTTGTTGTTGTTGTAGTTGTAGTTGTAGTTGTTGTAGTTGTTGTAGTTGTAGTATTAGTTTTAGTTGTAGTTGTTGTAGTTGTAGTTGTAGTTGTTGTAGTTGTAGTTGTACTTGTAGTTAGAAGTAGTTGTACTGTAGTTGTAGTTGTAGTTGCTATAGTTGTAGTTGTTGTAGTTGTAGATGTACTTGTTGTTATTATTGTTGTATTTGTAATTGTACTTGGTGTAGTTGTAGTTGTAGTTGTTGTAATTTATAGTTGTAGTTGTAGTTGTAGTTGTAGTTGTAGTTGTAGTTGTTGTAGTTGTAGTTGTGTTGTAGTTGTAGTTGTAGTTGTACTTGTTGTTGTAGTTGTAGTTGTTTAAGTTGTACTGTTGTAGTTTTATTTGTTGTAGTTGTTACAGTTGTAGTTGTAGTTGTAGTTGTACTTGTTGTAGTTGTAGTTGTAGTTGTAGTTGTAGTTGTATTGTATGTTGTACTTGTACTTGTTGTAGTTGTAGTTCTAGTTGTAGTTGTTGTAGTTGCAGTTGTACTTGTTGTAGTTGTAGTTTTACTTCTAATTTTTGTAGTAGTAGTTGTAGTTGTAGTTGTAGTTTTAGTTGTACCTATACTTGTTGTAGTTGTAGTTGTAGTTGTTCTTGTTGTAGTTGTAGTTGTTACCAAGTAGTTGTAGTTGTCCTAGTTGTAGTTGTAGTTGTAGTTGTAGATGTAGTTTTTGTATTTTTTGTTGTAATTGTTGTAGTTGTAGTTGTAGTTGTCGTAGTTGTTGTTGTAGTTGTAGTTGTTGTTTAGGTTGTTGCCGTTGTAGTTGTAGTTGTTGTAGTTGTATTTGTACTTGTTGTAGTTGTAGTTGTACTCTTTGTAGTTGTAGATGTTATTGTTATAGTTGTATTTGTAGTTTTAGTTGTTGTAGTTGTACTTGTTATAGTTGTAGTTGTGGATGTACTTGTTGCAGTTGTAGTTGTACTATACTTGTTGTAGTTGTAGTTTTTTTTCTTAAAGTAGAAGTTGTAGTTGTACTTGTTGTAGTTGTAGTTGTTGTAGTAATGAGTTGTAGTTTGTTCTTGTTGTAGTTGTAGTTGTAGTTGTAGTTGTTGTAGTTTTAGTTGTAGTTGTAGTTGTTGTAGGTGTAGTTGTACTTGTAGTTGTTGTGGTTGTAGTTGTACTTGTTGTAGTTGTAGTTGTAGTTGTAGTTGAACTTGTGTGTAGTTGTAGTTGTACTTGTTGTAGTTGTAATTGTATTTGTACTTGTATTTGTTTCAGTTTTAGTTGTACTTGTTGTAGTTGTAGTTTTAATTGTTGAAGTTATAGCTATATTTGTACTTGTTGCAGTTGTAGTTGCAGTTGTTTTGATTTGTAATTTTAATTGTAGTTGTACTTGTTGTAGTTGTAGTTGTAGTTGTACTTGTTCTAGTTGTATTTGTAGTTGAACATGATGTTGTTGTAGTTGTACTTGTACTTGTTGTAGTTGTAGTTCTAGTTGTACTTGATGGAGTTGTACTTGTAGTTACAGTTGTAGTTGTTTTGTTGTAGTTGTAGTTGTAGTTGTAGTTGTACTTGTTGTAGTT
Source organism: Elysia crispata (assembly GCA_033675545.1). NCBI lineage: Eukaryota > Metazoa > Mollusca > Gastropoda > Plakobranchidae > Elysia > Elysia crispata. The sequence continues at coordinate 18,558 of JAWDGP010005614.1, forward strand.
GTAGTGAAGGATAGTTGTACTTGTTTTGTTGTAGTTGTAGTTGTAGTTGTTGTAGTTGTAGTTGTAGTTGTTTAGGCTGTAGTTGTAGTTGTAGTTGCAATTGTTGTAGTTGTAGTTGTAGTTGTTGTAGTTGTAGTTGTAGTTGTACTTGTTAAAGTTGTAGTTAAATTTGTAATGTTGTTGTTGTAGTTGTACTTGTACTTGTTGTAGTTGTAGCCGTAGTTGTATTTGATAGAATTGTAGTTCTATTTGTAGTTGTACTTGTTGTAGTTGTAGTTGTAGTTGTACTGTTGTAGTTGTAGTAGTACTTGTACTTGTTGTAGTTTTCGGTGTAGTTGCAAATGTATTTGTACTTTTTGTTGTTGTAGTTGTAGTTGTACTTCTGTAGTTGTAGTTGTACTTGTTGTACTTGTAGTTTTAGAAGTACCTTTTGTTGTTTTACTTTTAGTTTTTGGTGTTGTATTTGTAGTTGTAGTTGTACTTGTTGTAGTTGTAGCTGTACTTGTACTTGTTGTAGTTGTAGTTGTATTTTTACTTGTTGTAGTTGTAGTTGTACTTGTACTTGTTGTAGCTGTAGTTGTAGTTGTAATTGTAGTTGTAAATGTAGTTTTAGTTGTAGTAGTTGTCGTTGTAGTTAAAGTTGTAGTTGTGGTAGTTGTAGTTGTAATTGTATTTGTAATTGTTGTAGTTGTAGTTGTAGTTTAAGTGTATGTCGTTGTAGTTGTAGTTGTAGTTGTTATAGTTGAAGCTGTAGTTGAAGTTGTAGTTGTTTATGTTGAAATTGTAGTTGTAGTTGTAGTTTCTGTTGTAGTTGTAGTTGTAAATGTTGTAGTTCTTGTTGTACTTGTTGTTGTTGTAGTTGTACTTGTTATAGTTGTAGTTGTAGATTGTTAGTTGTTGTAGTTGTAGTTGTACTAGTTGTTGTTGTACTTGTAGTTGTTTAGTTGTTGTAGTTGTAAATGTTGTAGTTAGAAGTTGTTGTAGTTGTAGTTGGTACTTTGTTGTAGTTGTAGTTGTACATGTACTTGCTGTAGTTTTAGTTGTAGTTGTACTTGTTGGAGCTGTAGTTCTAGTTGTAATTGTCCTTGTTGTAGTTCTAGTTGTAGTTGTACATGCAGTTTTACTTGTACTTGTTGTAGTTGTAGTTGTAATTGTACTGGTTCTAGTTGTATATGTAGTTGTACTTAATGTTGTTGTAGTTGTAGCTGTACTTGTTGTAGTTGCAGTTGAAGTTTTACTTGTTGTAGTTGTAGTTGTTATTGTTGTAGTTGTAGTTGTAACTGAACTCTTTTAAGTTGTAGTTGTAATTGTACTTGTTTAAGTTGTAGTTGTAGTTGCACTTGTTGTAGTTGTAGTTTTACTTGTTGTAATTGTAGTTCTAGTTGTAGTTGTTGTAGTTGTAGTTGTACTTGTAATTGTTGTAGTTCCTTGTTATGTAAACGTACTTGTTGTAGTTGTAGTTGTTGTAGTTGTAGTTGTTGTATTATTATAGTTGTAGTTGTACTGGTTAGTTGTAGTTGTAGTTGTAGTTGTTGTATGTTGTAGTTTTACTTGTTGTAGTTGTAGTTGTTGTAGTTGTAGTTGTAGTGTTAGTTGTAGTTGTAGTTGTTGTAGTTGTAAATTTGTAGTTGTACTTGTTGTACTTGTAGGTGTAGTTGTACTTGTTGTAGTATTAGTTGTAGTTGTACTTGTTGCTGTTGTAGTTGTAGTTGTACTTATTGTAGTTGTAGTTGTACTTGTTGTAGTTGTAGTTGTAAATGTACTTGTTGTAGTTGTAGTTGTAGTTGTTCTTGTTCTAGTTGTAGTTGTACTTGTACTTGTTGTAGTTTTTAGTTGTACTTGAACGTGTTGTAGTTGTATTTGTACTTGCTTTTGTTTGAGTTGTTCTGGTTTTAGTTGTACTTGTTGTAGTAATAGTTGTTGTTGAACTTGTTGTAGTTGTAGTTTTACTTGTTGTAGTTGTAGTTGTAGTTGTAGTTGTTGTAGTTGTAGTTGTACTTATAGTTGTTGTAGTTGTAGTTGTAGTTGTTGTAGTTGTAGTTATTGCAGTTGTACTTTTAATTGTAGTTGTAGTTGTAGTTTTTGTGGTTGTAGTTGTAGTTGTAGTTGTTGTAGTTGTAGTTGTAGTTGTAGTTGTTGTAGTTGTAGATGTAGTTGTAGTTGTTGTAGTTGTAGTTGTATAGTTGTATTTTTTGTTGTTGTCGTTGCAGTTGTTATAGTTGTAGTTGTAGTTGTAGTTGTTGTAGTTGTAGTTGCAGTTGTTGTAGTTGTATTTCTAGTTGTAGTTGTAGTTGTTGTAGTTGTAGTTGTAGTTGTTGTAGTTTTAGTTGTAGTTGTAGTTGTTGTAGTTGTAGTTGTAGTTGTAGTTGTAGTTTTTGTTGTTGTCGTTGCAGTTGTTATAGTTGTAGTTGTAGTTGTAGTTGTTGTAGTTGTAGTTGCAGTTGTTGTAGTTGTATTTCTAGTTGTAGTTGTAGTTGTTGTAGTTGTAGTTGTAGTTGTAGTTGTTGTAGTTGTAGTTGTATTTGTACTTGTTGTAGTTGTAGTTGTACTTTTACTTGTTTTAGTTGTAGTTGTACTTGTAGTTGTGTTGTAGTTGTACTTGCTGTAGTTGTACTTGTTGTAGTTGTCCTTGTTGTAGTTATAGTTGTTGTAGAAGTAGTTGTAGTTTTAGTTGTACTTGTTGTTTGTATTGTTGTAGTGGTAGTTGTTATAGTTTAAGTTGTAGTTGTAGTTGTAGTTGTAGTTGTATTGTTGTAGTTGTAGTTGTAGTTGTTGTAGTTGTAGTTGTACATGTTGTACATGTTGTTCTAGTTGTAGTTGTAGTTGTGTTGTTGTAGTTGTAGTTGTATTGTTGTAGTTGTAGTTGTAGTTGTACTTGTTGTAGTTGTATGTTGTAGTTGTAGTTGTACTTGTACTTGTTGTAGTTGTAGTTGTTATTGTTGTGATAGTTGTAGTTCTGTTATGAAGTTGTAGTTATAGTTGCACTTGTTTTAGTTGTAGTTCTGGTAGTTGTAGTTGTTGTTGTTGTTGTATAGTTGTAGTTGTAATTGTAGTTGTAGTTGTAGTAGTACTTGTTGTATTTGTAGTTGTTGTTGTACTTGTTGTAGTTGTAGTTGTAGTTTTACTTGTTGTAGCTTTAGTTGTACTTGTACTTGTTGTAGTTGTTGTAGTTGTAGTTGTAGCTTGTTGTTGTAGTTGTACTTGTTGTAGTTGTAGTTGTAGTTGTACTTGTAGCTGTAGCTGTAGTTGTACATGTTGTTGTAGTTTTAGTTGTACTTTTGTTGTAGTTGTAGTTGTACTTGTTGTAGTTGTAGTTTGTACTTCTTGTTGTAGTAGTTGTATTTGTTGTAGTTGTAGTTGTAGTTGTACTGGTTGTAGTTGTACTTGTAGTTGTACTTCTTGTAGTTGTAGTTGTATTTGTAGTTGTAGTTGTAGTTGAAGTTGTCTTGTTGTAGTTGTAATTTTAGTTGTTGTAGTTTTAGTTGTAGTTGTTGTAGTTGTAGTTGTACTTGTTGTAGTTGTACGTGTACTTGTTGTAGTTGTAGTTGTAGTTGTACTTGTTGTAGTTGTAGTTCTAGTTGTTGTAGTTGTAGTTCTAGCTGTACTTGTTGTATTTGTAGTTGTAGTTGTAGTTGTAGTTGTAGTTGTAGTTGTACTTGTTGTAGTTGTAGTTGTACTTATTGTAGTTTTAGTTGTAGTTGTACTTGTTGTAGTTGTAATTGTACTTGTTCTAGGTAAAGGTGTACCTGTTGTAATTGTAGTTTTAGTTGTAGTTGTACTTGTTGTAGTTGTATTTGTAGTTGTACTTGTTGTAGTTGTAGTTGTACTTGCTGTAGTTGTGGTTGAATTTGTTGTAGTTGTTGTTGTAGTTGTACTTGTTGTCTCTGTAATTGTACTTTTTTGTTTTAATTGTACTTGTACTTGTTGTAGTTGTAAATGTAGTTGTACTTGTGGTAGTTGTAGTTGTAGTTGTAGTTGTATTTGTTGTTGTTGTAGTTGTAGTTTCTATTGTAATGTTGTAGTTGTAGTTGTACTTGTTCCAGTTGTAGTTGTAGTTGTACTATATGTAGTTGTAATTTTACTTCTATATGTTGTAGTTGTAGTTGTATTTGAACATGTTGTAGTTGTATTTTTACTTGTTCTAGTTGTAGCTGTAGTTGTATTTGTTGTAGTTGTAGTTGTCGAAGTTGTAGTTCTTGTAGTTGTAGTTGTAGTTGTACTTATTGTAGTTGTAGTTGTAGTTGTAGTTGTTGTAGTTGTAGTTGTAGTTGTAGTTGTAGTTGTACTTGTTGTAGTTGTAGTTGTAGTTGTACTTTTTGTAGTTGTAAGTGTACTTGTTGTAGTTGTAGTTGTAGTTGTACTTGTTGTAGTTGTACTTATTGTTGTTGTAGTTGTAGTTGAACTTGTCCTTGTTGTAGTTGTAGTTGTAGTTGTTCTTGTTGTAGCTTTAGTTGTACTTGTCTTGTTCTAGTTGTAGTTGTACTTGTACTTGTTGTAGTTGTAGTTGTAGTTGTAGTTGAAGTTTATTGTAGATGTAGTTGTAGTTGTTATTGTTGTAGTTGTAATTGTACTTGTTGTTGTTGTAGTTGTTATTGTACTGTTGAAGTGATAGTTCTAGATGTACTTGTGGTAGTTGTAGTTAAAGTTGTACTTGTTGTAGTTGTAGTTGTACTGTTGTAGTTGTAGTTGTACTCTTACTTCTTGTAGTTGTAGTTGTACTTGTGGTAGTTGTAGTTGTACATGTTATAGTTGTAGTTGTTTTAGTAGTAGTTGTACTAAATGTAGTTGTAATTGAAGTTGTACTAGTTGTACTTGTAGTTGTAGTTGTAGATGTTGTTGTTGTAGTTGTAGTTGTATTTGTTGTAGTTGTAGTTGTACTTGTAGTTGTTGTAGTTGTAGTTGTACTTGTTGTAGTTTTAGTTGTACTTATAGTTTTTGTTGTTGTAGTTGTAGTTGTAATCGTACTTGTTGTAGTTGTAGTTGTAGTTGTAGTTTTAGTTGTATTTGTTGTAGTTGTATTTGTTGTAGTTGTAGTTGTTGTAGTTGTAGTTGTAGTTGTAGTTGTAGTTGTAGTTGTAGTTGTAATTGTTGTAGTTGTAGTAGTTATAGATGTTGTAAATGTAGTAGTTGTAGTTGTTGTAGTTGTAGTAGTTGTATTTGTTGTAGTTGTAGTTGTAGTTGTAGTTGTAGTTGTAGTTGTTATAGTTGTAGTTGTAGTTGGAATTGTTGTAGTTGTAGTTGTAGTTGTAGTTGTAGTTGTAGTTGTAGTTGTAGTTGTTGTAGTTGTAGTTGTAGTTGTAGTTATTGTAGTTGTAGTTGTAGTTGTTTTGGTTGTAGTATTACTTGTTATATTTGTAGTTTTAGTTGTATTTGTTGTAGTTGTAGTTGTAGTTGCAGTTGTTGTAGTTGTAGTTGTACTTTGTTGTAGTTGTCACTCTTCTTATCATCAACGTCATCATCGTCGTCATCATCACCTTCATCAACGTCATCGTCGTCATCATCACCTTCATCAACGTCATCATCGTCGTCATCATCACCTTCATCAACGTCATCATCGTCGTCATCATCACCTTCATCAACGTCATCATCGTCGTCATCATCACCTTCATCAACGTCAATACGCGTCATCATCAAATTCCTTCATCAACGTCATCATCGTCGTCATCATCACCTTCATCAGCGTCATCGTCGTCGTCATTATCAT
>JAWDGP010005615.1:0-10000 GCA_033675545.1 Elysia crispata
TCTTCATGCCTCAGGGTGCAACAGCCCAAGTCCCACCACCACTAACGGCTCTAAGCGATTAACACGACAATGTGTGAAGACAATGTCTTCACTTCATGGTGGCAACAAAGAGCAGCAATGTGCACATGAGGAACAAACGCACGCCATTAATGTATCGAGTTTGGGTCGCAACCTCCTGAATCTGCGGTGTTCTTCACAGGCTTGCTAGATGAACTGCTCTATAAATAGTTTTGTTGTAGAGTGGGCTGTATCGATAGTTCTATCGATAATCGAAATCAAATCTTTTGCAGCCCTGTCCCACACACACACACACACTTGCCAGATAAATCTGTCTATAAATAACTTTTTGGTGTAGATGGCCTATACCGATAGTTCATTGATAATCAAAATTCAAATCTTTGCAACCGACAGAATGAAAGATAGAGTCGGTGGCAACTTTCAAACGTTTTCGGAAACATCGATGAGGAACTCTCTGAATCCTCTATGCCAGTCCGAGGAAGCATTTTCAGGGCCTCTCTGAGGAGCCTCTGCCCTAAGGGCCCACTTCTAAGGTACACTTCTAAAGCGCCAATTTGCATGAGATCGTGAAGAGCCAGTCCATTGTGCTGTGATACCTAATTATCGATATGATGATAGATGCTAAGATGATCAGTCCAAGCTCTTCAATGAAAAAAAAAATTAAAAAAAGAAAAAGATCAGAAAAAAAAACACCAGAAAGGAAAAAGCTGAGGCCTTCGGTAGCGTTCTTTTGATTTTAGAAGCTGCTTGATCTAGAAAATTCCTGGATTGATTTTCAGCTCCTATCTGGATTGTCAATGTTTGTTCTTCTCCTTTTCCCTGGCCGTTCTCTAGCTCCTTCTCTTTGTCTCCAGTCCCAAATCTTATTCTACTTCCTTGTCTTTCTGTTTGTCTGTCTATCTTCATCTGTTTACTACTTCTGAGAGTCCTTTCTGCCTTTCCGTCCTCAGCTTTTTATCTTCATTTTGTTTGATTGTGTGTATGTATGTATGTATGTATGTATGTATGTATGTATGTATGTATGTATGTATGTATGTACGTATGCGTGTATGTCTTTGTATGTATATATTATGTACGTATGTATTCCTATGTCTCTTTTGCTCATTCTTGATTTCCCCTTTCTCTCTCTCTCTCTCTCTCTCTCTCTCTCTCTCTCTCTCTCACTCTCAGTCTTTCACTATGTCTATAATTTCCATTCTTTTTTTTACAATACGACCTTCAACTTTCTGTTAGCTTTGTCTCTCATTACACACATTCACTTTTTTCTTCTCCCAAGTCATACCAATATATACAAAGAACTTCCTCTCCCTCTCCCTCCCTACCTCTCTCTCTCTCTCTCTCTCTCTCTCTCTCTCTCTCTCTCTCTCTCTCCCTCTCTCTCTCTCTCTCCCTCTCTCTCCCTCTTTATCTCTCTCTCCCACACCTACCCCTCCCCAACAAACCATCATATCTCTCTATCCCCTACCCCCCCCTCCCCCCCCCCTATTTTTTCCTCTCCACCTATCCATCTTACTTTGAAATCATATCTGGATTACCCTAGACACAGCCCAATGATTCTTTTTCCTCTGCGTCTACTCTGATCAGACCAATCATCGGGTAAAAAAAAAAATGTTTAATCTTTTTATATGCCTTCTCGTTCTGTCACTTTGACTTTCTCTGTTTCCTTACCTCTGTCTTCGTCTGCCTATCTTTTTCTCTTTCTTTGCCCATGTTAATATTAGCACCTTACTTCGGTAAAGAGAGAGAGAGAGAGAGAGAGAGAGAAAGCCTCTAGTATTTTTGATAAAATGAAACAAAATTATGGGCAGTTAAACTGACCCAGAAATTATTTGAGTAACTTTCCAGAAAGTAGAAACGGTAATAGAATTCTACTTCTTCTTCTTCTTCTTCTTGTTCTTCTACTTCTTCTTCTTCTTCTTCTTCTTGTTCTTCTTCTTGTTCTTCTTGTTCTTCTTGTTCTTCTTCTTGTTCTTCTTCTTCTGTCTGTCTTTCTGTCTGTCCTGTCTGTCTTCTTCTTCTTCTACTTCTTCTTCTTCTTCTTTCTTCTTCTTCTTCTTCTTCTTCTTCTTCTTCTTCTTCTTCTTCTTCTTCGCTGCTTCTTCTTCTTCTTCTTCTTCTTCCTCTTCAGCACGTTTCTTGTTCTTGTTCTTCCTTTTCTTCTTCTTCTTCTTCTGTTCTTGCTTCTTCTTCTTCGTTCGTTCGTTCTTCTTCTTCTTCTTCTTCTTCTTCTTCTTCTTCTTCTTCTTCTTCTTCTTCTTCTTCCTTCTTTAACTTCTTCTTCTTCTTCTTCTTCTTCTTCTTCCTCTTCTTGTTCTTGTTCTTGGAATTTCTTCTTTTTCTTCTTCTTCTTCCTCTTCTTCCCTCTTCTTCTTCCTCTTCTTCCTCTTCTTCTTCTTCTTCTTCCTCTTCTTCTTCTTCTTCTTCTTCTTCTTCTTCTTGTTCTTCTTCTTCTTCTTCTTCTTCTTCTTCTTCTTCTTCTTCTTCTTCTTGTTCTTGTTCTTGTTCTTCTTGTTCTTGTTCTTCTTCTTCTTCTTGCTCTTCTTGTTCTTGTTCTTGTTCTTGTTCTTGTTCTTGTTCTTCTTGTTCTTCTTGTTCTTGTTCTTCTTCTTCTTCTTCTTCTTCTTCTTCTTCTTCTTCTTCTTCTTCTTCTTCTTCTTCTTCTTGTTCTTGTTCTTCTTCTTCTTCTTCTTCTTCCTCTTCTTGTTCTTGTTCTTGTTCTTCTTTTTCTTCTTCTTGTTCTTGTTCTTGTTCTTGTTCTTGCTTGTTCTTCTTTTTCTTTTTCTTTGTCTTTTTATTCTTCTTCCTCTTCATCTTCTGCTTCTTCTTCTTGTTTTTGATCTTCTTCTTCTTCTTCTTCTTCTTCTTCTTCTTCTTCTTCTTCTTCTTCTTCTTCTTCTTCTTCTTCTTCTTCTTCTTCTTCTTCTTCTTCTTCTTCTTCTTCTTCTTCTTTAGCTTCTTCTCCTCTCTCCTCCCACCATCTACTCTCTCTCTCTCTCTCTCTCTCTCTGCTCTGTCTGCCTTCTGTGCTGACCTCTTGTCTGTCTATCTGTCTGACTGTCTGTCTGACTGTTTATCTGTCTTTTTACCTGTCTGTCTGTCTCTCTCTCTCTCTCTCTCTCTCTCTCTCTCTCTCTCTCTCTCTCTCTCTCTCTCTTTCTCTGCCACTCTCTCGTTTTTTTTTTTGTTTTTTCTGATTACCACCTTTTTAAAATCAATTTTAATCAATTTTTCTCTAATTCCCTTTACTTCCATCTCATTTCTTTTTCTGCCTAAATCCACTCACAAAGTCCAACAAATACAACTCGCTCCTCACTCTCATTCCTCATCTTACACACATACCCCCCCCCTCAACTCTGACCCTTCAATCCTCCCCCTCCCCAAACCCATCTCCGCCTACTCCTCAACATTAAAATCTTCCTCTCAGCCCCCCCCCTCCCCCTCCCACTCCAAGTTGGTGAGTAATGCATGCCACTCAGTGGTGGACACAAGACTGTCCAGTGAGTGGGTCAGTCGTTGGCGAGCCGCTGGACACAGGAGGACCAATTACATTTTCACGGACGGAATTGACAGATGTATGGGGAAACGGACGGAAAAAAAAAAAAAAAGATTTAAGACACATTGATTGGTTTTCTAGAGACATTTTGCTCGGACCAATTTGTTCATCTTGAGATAGGGAAAAAAGAGGGAGGGAGGGGAGGGGGGCGCAAAGAAGATTGAGAGAGAGAGACAGAGAGAGAGAGAGAGAGAGAGAGAGAGAGAGAGAGAGAGAGAGAGAGAGAGAGAGAGAGAGAGAGAGAGAGAGAGAGAGAGACAGAGAGAGAGAAAGAGAGAGAGAGAGAGAGAGAGAGAGAGAGAGAGAGAGAGAGAGAGAGAGAGAGAGAGAGAGAGAGAGAGAGAGAGAGAGAGAGAGAGAGAGAAAGAAACTGTGGTGGAGGAGGGCAGACTGAGATCGAAAAGAGAAAACAGGCCTTAGATCACTTTGACGAGACTTGACCAATCAATCCAGGGTCCCGACTCTGACAATTCTATTTTTCCAATCTAGGCGAGAGAATAGTTTATAGACATCTAATTTATACTTTGGGAATCTTTTTTTCTTCTCTCTATTCATAAATTCTTAACCTAGGTAATTATAGTTGCACATCTGGCTGTTATAACTTTTTTGAATAATTTTCATTTTGCAGGCCGTTCTCAAATCGTTTGGAACCGACGGTGACGTCACAGTTTTCACCCTACTTACCTCGGAGGAATAGACACTGTTTCGCCTGTGGGTTGCAGTTCCTGGTTGTTCGGTTTTCAAATTGTTTAGAACCGATGTTGACGTCACAGTTTTCCCCCTATTGCATCGTATGTCAGTTGCAGTTACCTCTACCATCAGACAATAATTTCCCATTCAAAGGGAGATAAGGCAAACGGTTCTGGCTAGATGAGTTCACGCGCCTAGGGAGAGATTTCAGGAAGATATTTTATATCCGAGCCAAATAAAACTTGTTTGTTTGGTTTGTCTATTTTTTCCTTTTTTTTTTTACATTTTTTTTTCAGCCTAAACTACGCTGTATCACTGTGACAGCTCATAGCAGGGGAGATAATTATGACTCTAGTTGATCTATGTTACTTCCCCTCGAAATCTTTCCCCGATTCTTGTGCGAGGAAAAAATCTAACTTTGGCCATTTTGCCACTTGCGTCATTTACAGCTTTAACTTGTCATACGACTCTCTCTCTCTCTCTCTCTCTCTCTCTCTCTCTCTCTCTCTCTCTCTCTCTCTCTCTCTCTCTTTATATCTCTCTCTTTCTTTCTTTATCCCCCCCCCCCACCCGCCATCCTGAATTCTTTAAAGCCGATCTTGCAGTCCTTTTTACTTAGATGTATTAAAAAACTCTATCTCTCTCTCTCTGTCTCTCTCACTCTCTCTCTCTCTCAACTTGTTTGTCTGTCTCTTCTTCTCTCTGTCATTTTCTACTCACTGTTTGTCTTTGGCAATCTGCAACTCTATCTGTCTTTCAGTCTTGTTTTTCTTCTCCTCTGTCTCTTCTTCATCTACTATTCTATCCTCCTCCATCCATCTCTCTATCCTCCTCCATCAAATTCTCTATCCTCCTCTACCCATCTCTCTATCCTCCTCCATCCATCTCTATGTCCTTCTTCACCCGTCTCTCTATCCTCCTCCATCCATCTCTCTTTCCTCCTCCTTCCATCTCTCTATCTTCGCAACCCATTTCTCTATCTTCCTCTCCATCTCTATCTTCCTCTCCATCTCTATTTTCCTCCAACCATATCTCTATCTTCCTCCAACCTTCTCCCCTCCTCCAACCATCTCTCTATCTTCCACCATCCATCTCTCTATCTTCCTCTATCCTTCTCTTTTTAGTCCTCTACCCATCTCTGTATCCTCCTCCAACCATCTCTCTATCCTCCTCCAACCATATCTTCATCCTCCTCCAACCATCTCCCCTCTTCCGTCCATACCTCTATCCTATTTCATCCATACCTCTATCCTCCTCCATCCATACCTCTATCTTCCTCCTTCTCTCTATCTTCCTCCAACTATCTCCCTATCTTCCTCCAACCATCTCTCTATCTTCCTCCAACTATCTCCCTATCTTCCTCCAACTATCTCCCTACACTCCTCCAACCATCTCTCTATCTTCCTCCAACCATCTCCCTATCTTCCTCCAACTATCTCCCTATCTTCCTCCAACCATCTCCCTACACTCCTCCAACTATCTTTATATCTTCCTCCAACTATCTCCCTACACTCCTCCAACTATCTTTATATCTTCCTCCAACTATCTCCCTATCTCCCTCTTCCACCCCTCTATCTTCCTCCAACTATCTCTCTATCCTCCTCCTCCATATCTTCCTCCAACTATCTCCCTATCTTCCTCCAACCATCTCTCTATCCTCCTCCAACCATCTCTCTATCCTCCTCCAACCATCTCCCTATCTTCCTCCAACTATCTCCCTACACTCCTCCAACCATCTCCCTATCTTCCTCCAACTATCTCCCTATCTTCCTCCAACCATCTCTCTATCCTCCTCCAACCATCTCCCTACACTCTTCCAACCATCTCTCTATCTTCCTCCTTCTCTCTATTTCCCTCCTTCTCTCCATCTTCCTCCAATCATCTCTCTATCTTCCTCCAACTATCTCCCTATCTTCCTCCAACCTTCTCTCCATCTTCCTCCAACCATCTCTCTAACTTCCTTCAACCATCTCTCTATCTTCCTCCAAATATCTCCCTATTTTCCTCCAACCATCTCTCTATCTTCCTCCAACTATCTCCCTATCTTCCTCCAACCATCACCCTATCTTCCTCCAACTATCTCCCTATCTTCCTCCAACCATCTCGCTATACTCCTCCAACTATCTCCCTATCTTCCTCAAACTATCTCTATATCTTCCTCCAACCATCTCCCTATCTTCCTCCAACTATCTCCCTACACTCCTCCAACTATCTTTATATCTTCCTTCAACTATCTCCCTATCTTCCTCAACTATCTCCCTACACTCCTCCAACTATCTCCCTATCTTCCTCCAACTATCTCCCTACACTCCTCCAACCATCTCCCTATCTTCCTCCAACTATCTCCCTATCTTCCTCCAACCATCTCTCTATCCTCCTCCAACCATCTCTCTATCCTCCTCCAACCATCTCCCAATCTTCCTCCTTCTCTCTATTTCCCTCCTTCTCTCCATCTTCCTCCAACCATCTCTCTATCTTCCTCCAACTATCTCCCTATCTTCCTCCAACCTTCTCTCCATCTTCCTCCAACCATCTCTCTATCTTCCTCCTTCTCTCCATCTTCCTCCAATCATCTCTCTATCTTCCTCCAACTATCTCTCTATCTTCCTCCAACTATCTCCCTATCTTCCTCCAACCATCTCTCTATCTTCCTCCAACCATCTCTCTATCTTCCTTCAACCATCTCTCTATCTTCCTTCACCTATCTCCCTATCTTCCTCCAACCATCTCCTTTTCTTCCTCCAACTATCTCCCTACACTCCTCCAACTATCTCCCTATCTTCCTCCAACTATCTCTCTACACTCCTCCAACCATCTCCCTATCTTCCTCCAACTATCTCCCTATCTTCCAACTATCTCCCTATCTTCCTCCAACCATTTCTCTATCCTCCTCCAACCATCTCCCTACACTCCTCCAACCATCTCTCTATCTTCCTCCTTCTCTCTATCTCCCTCCTTCTCTCCGTCTTTCTCCAACCATCTCTCTATCTTCCTCCAACTATCTCCCTATCTTCCTCCAACCTTCTCTCCATCTTCCTCCAACCATCTCTCTATCTTCCTCCTTCTCTCCATCTTCCTCCAATCATCTCTCTATCTTCCTCCAACCTATCTCCCTATCTTCCTCCAACCATCTACCCTCCTACACCATACCATCTCTCTATCTTCCTCCAACCATCTCTCCACCCTCATCCAACCACTTCTCTATCTTCCTCCAACCATCTACCATCCTTCACCATACCTCTATACTTCTCCATCCATACCTCATTACTCCTCCAACCATCTCCCTATCTTCCTCTAACCATGTCCCCTCCTCCGACCATCTCTCTATCCTCCTCCAACCATCTCTCAATCCTTCTCCAACCATCTCTCTATCTTCCTCCAACCATCTCCCCTCCTCTGTCCAAACCTCTAGAATACTCCATCCATACCTCTATACTCCTCCGACCATCTCTCTATCCTCCTCCAACCATTCCCTCCTCTATCGATACCTCTATTCTTTCCCATCCACCCATTTCTCCAAACCACGGAGAATTTTTAACCCAGATCTATACCGTGTCACCTTGTACATCAAAACATGGTATTCTCATCTAGACATAAGAACCTTGCCCCCCTCACCCTCCACTCCCCCCCTCTCAGTGGATAGTGCAGATGGTAGCATCCTCTATTAGCGATATATTATACAGTTTCTCCACAGATTGATCTTTTCCCTGGCTCACTCGCAGCTCTCTCTCTCTCTCTCTCTCTCTCTCTCTCTCTCTATCTCTTTCTCTCTCTCTCTCTCTCTCTCTCTCTCTCTCTCTCTCTCTCTCTCTCTCTCTCTCTCTCTCTCTCTCTTTCTAACACCCCTTTCTCTATCATTTTCTCTCTCTCTCATGCTTTTATCTCTCTCTATGTCTATCTATCTATCTATATATCTATCTATCTATCTATCTATCTATTTAATTGTCTATCTATCTATCTATCTATCTATCTATCTATCTATCTATCTATCTATCTATCTATCTAGCTATCTATCTATCTATCTATTTATGTATTAATCTATCTATCTATCTATCTATCTATCTATCTATCTATCTATTTAATTATCTATCAACTTATCTATCTATCTATCTATCTCTGGTTCTTGTTAAAGTCTCTCTCTCTCTCTCTCTCTCTCTCTCTCTCTCTCTCTCTCTCTCTCTCTCTCTCTATCTTATTCTGTTGCACGGACGCTAAAGATTCACAACATCTTTTACCTCACTGAATCAAATGCCTTTTCTTCTAACCCTACCCTCCATCTCTTTGTCTGCCTCTCTCTCTCTATCTCTCTCCTTTTCTGTCTGTCTCTCTGTCCGTCTCTTTCTCTCTCTCTCTCTCTCTCTCTCTCTCTCTCTCTCTCTCTCTCTCTCTCTCCCAGCCTGTCTTAATAAGTTCCTCTATCTCTTGATCTTCTCCCTGTCTCACTTTTATCCCCCGTGCCCGATCTTGCAGCCCATTTTCTGTTTATCTGTAATAGATCACTTCCAATAACTGCCCATCATTTCCCCTAGTCTCTCTCTCTGTCTCTCTGTCTCTCTCTCACTGTCTCTCTCTCCCTCTCTGTCTCTGTCTCTCTCTTGTCTCTCTCCGTCTCTTTCTCCCTCTCTGTCTCTCTCTGTCTTTGTCTCTCTCTCCCTCTCTGTCTCTTTCTCTCTCTTGTCTCTCTCTGTCTCTCTCCGTCTCTCTCTCCCTCTCTGTCTCTCTCTTGTCTCTCTCTGTCTCTCTCTGTATCTGCCTCTCTACCTCTGTCTCTTTCTTGTCTCTCTCTGTCTCCCTCCCTGAGCGCACATGCATGATCTCTGCTCTTTACATGCAATGTACAAACACTCATTCCTTTAATGTGTGTGTGTGCCTCTCTCTTTCTCTCCCCCTCTCCCGTTCTCTCTCTCTTTAATTCTTTGAACCCCTCAATGTTTGGCATAATATCCGAATAAATTGTGTCCGATTATTTTATCCCCTCACTTTCTCTCTCTCTACCTCTCACTCTCTCACCCTCTCTCTCTCTGCCCAACTTTCTCCATGTCCCTGTATATTAGGTAAACTTGTACATGTGATCTTGCATTTGGTATCAGCCTCTCCTTTGGTTATGGAGACCCACAGTCTACGTCACAAAACGTCCATCCTTCCTTTCCTCTATTACTTGGACTCCCGCCCTCTCTCTCTCTCTCTCTCTCTCTCTCTCTCTCTCTCTCTCTCTCTCTTTCTCTCAGTCTGTCACATTCTTCCGTTGCAAAATCTCACTCTCTATTTGTCCTCCTACCCTATCTGTCTCTGTCTCTGTCTTTGTCTGTCTGTCTGTCTATCTGTCTGTCTGTCTGTCTGTCTGTCTGCCTCTCTCTCTCCCCTCTCTATCTATCTCTTTCTCTCTCTGTCTCTCTGTCTCTGTCTCCCTCGTATCATTGCCCTATATCTCTCTGCCTCTTTCTTTCCTTGCCCCCCCCCCAACTCTTTCCGTCTTATTCTCCTTCTCCCACTCTCTCTCTCTCTCTCTCTCTCTCTCTCTCTCTCCCCTTCCCTCATTCCTACGTCAATAACCGTGAGATAACCATTGCAGATGTGCCCAGAGATGCAGCTTGATGGAGAACACCGAGTGCTGGCGAGGGTACAGACTATTAAACACACATCCAGAATGCAGATGAGCCGAGTCTGAGAGTCGCAGGACGGGAAAATACATGTCACAGATAGAGCATAATCTAATGAAACTTCATTTAGATATCAATA
>JAWDGP010005615.1:20000-32500 GCA_033675545.1 Elysia crispata
TTCGTTTTGATAAGTTTTTTTTTTAATTTAATCCAATGATTTTATTTATTTTCCCAACATGATGTAGAGGTTACCTGTCTTTTTTAAAACATCTTTACAAAATTTAACTTCAGTTTTTGATTTCTATGTCTATGTGAAAATGTATGCATTGAAATATGGTAAAAATTATGAAACTGAAAGGATTTTTATTTTAACCAGGCACATAGGTTTGTCTAGTTTAGAATTTTTCCCCCATCGTTTTGACCGATATTGTCAAAACTAAACTTCTACTTGGTAAGATTGACAAAATATCCGCATCCATTTAATCCATCGAAATAAGTCAAAGGTTTTTATCTCTATGTCCAACTTTACTTGAAGCAAATTCATCAAAAACGTCGAGAAAAATCAAGTTTGCGTCAAATTCAGATCAAATCCTCGCTAAGTTTATTTTTTTATTTTTTTTTGTATCAGAAAATTTTGGTACAATTTTTGTCTTCTCTCTAACTAGAGAATTTTTAAAAAATGTGGATCTGTAGAAAACAACGAGTCCGACTCTATCGCTTGCAAACATCCAAATTATTGTTTGCAATCATTGAATCAAGATTTCTAGTTCCCTCCATGCCGAAGTAAATTAGCCGATAGCGAAATCTCAATTTAGTGATTGGAAAATAATATGAGCAAGAAAGATCCAATTATTTGGTTAAAAAAAAAAAGCAAACGAAATTCTTCCTCTCCTTCCCCCCCCCCCCCCCGCACACCCCCCCCCCCGCACTGCACCTCTCTCCTTCTCTCTCTCTCTCTTTCTCTCTCTCTCTTTCTCTTTCTCTGTCTCTCTCTCTCTCTCGTTCGCTCACAATATCTCCCCCCACTTCTATTTTCCATCTTTCGCATTCGCTTCCTCAAATTTCTCTCTCCTTCCTTTCCTTGTTCTTTCTATCCGCTCACTCTAGCCTTTATCTGCCATTCTTCTTCCATCCCCTCTCTCTTTCAGACTTCCTCTCTTTCAGACTTCCTCTCTTTCTAACTTCTGAGCATTGCGCTGGGCCGGCATTATCGATACTGGCGGTAATTTTCTTTAAAATCGATAGAATAGTCGATGTTGAAAACCTTCAGTAATAGATTGTTTGGACATTAAAGACTATTTAATGACTATAAAAATCGATATGGACCGGGATCTTTCCTCAGAGGAAATTTCAGTGCTCATATGGCAATTAAGTGGGTGTTATCGATTCAGCCTAGCATCATCCACATCTCGGATTCGGTCCTCCACTCCGCGCTAGACAACTCAGATTTCAGAGCAGACGAGATTTTTGGGTAACAAAACACTTCCTCTTCAGACTTCATTCACACTAAAAAAAACAAAAAACAACCAGTTGAATCCACTACGCTGAATTTAAAAAAAAACCCAACCAAACAAACTAAAAAAACCAAAACAAAACAAAACAACTCAGACCAAAAAAAAATGCAAAGAAATGAAGAGGTCGAAAATACCAATTTCATGCTTAAGATAAAATTACTTTCTTAAAGCATTTTGTTTCTGAAAGGATAAGTTTGGAAAATTTCTAAAAATCCAGATCTATTTATAGACATTTCAAACATTCATGATAATGCGGTTTAGAAAGCGCAGCCATGAATTCCCGCAAGCCAGTGCACCTTCACGCAATTTTTGCGGAAATTCTTAGCCTTCTAGTAAGCGTGTAATGGATCTTAAAATAGATTTGGAAAGTCCAGAACTAGCCTATTCCCCATATAGATTTACCAGTTTGGGCCCCCACGTCAAACTTAGCATAACGCACTTGGAATGAAATCTTTTTCAAGTTCTTTAACGATAACGACAAAGTGACAGTTTTGTTACGCGGATCCTATGTGGGAAAACCCGTAGACTTGAAAACGAGATTTTTTATACGATAATTATGTACTTTGACAAATAAACTCTCTAGAATTCGTGAGGTAATGAAACAAAATTATGGACAATTAAACTAAAGTAGAGATCCTTAGAGAAACTCTTTTGTAGATAACGCCGTAAAATAGTCACACTCTCTTTTCTTCTCTTTCTCTGTTTCTTCCCTCAGTTTTCTCCATAAAGCTCTTTGTTTTCTGTTTGTCTGTCACTCTCATTTCTCATCTGTCTACATAAAATCCATCTTGTATTTTTCTCTTTTTACCATCTCGTTCTATCTTCGCTCCCAGTCCTTCCTTTCTCTCACTCTCCCTCTATATATCCACGTATCTAAAACACTCAGTCTGCTCTGTCTTTTTGTCTGTCTATATCTCTCTGTTTCTCTCGTTTTCTCTTTCTCTTTATTGCAGAATTAATCACAAACCAAGATCTATCTGTAAATAAAGAATTGTCATCTCTCTCTCTCTCTCTCTCTCTCTCTCTCTCTCTCTCTCGCTTCTTCAAGATGGTCACTTATCCCACTCTGTCTCTGTCTCTGTCTCTATGTCTCTCTCTAAGCCGCTCCCTCTCTCTCTCCCTCTCCCTCTCTCTCTCTCTCTCTCTCTCTCTCTCCCGCTTCCTCAAGATGCTCACTTCTACCACTCCACCCTTTGATGTCAGATCCCCACAGGGCAATATTTTTCTCTTCTCCCAGAACCACAACCACAGTCAATTATTCGTCCTCCCCGGAGAAGCCAGGTATTGTCCGACTTGCGCAAACGAATATACCTCCTCTTCTTAACATTAGCTTCATTTTAGCCAAAAAAGATTAAGGATTATAAAAGAAAGAAAAACAATCTTGCAACAACGATGTATGAAAGTGATGAGTGATTTAAAGCTCAATACTTGTATGGATATAAATACTTAAATTGTTTGTCTATTTTTCAAGAAGAGACAAAAAAATCTTGCAGTGTCGAGAAACATAAGATAGTACTAACGTTATTATGTAGCCATCTGTCTGGCCATTTCTCATATTTCTATCTTTCTTATTACCTTCATCTTCATCATCAACAACATAAACATCATTAACATGATCATCATCATCATAAACATCATCATCATCATTTTCATCATAAACATCAGCATCATCATCATAATCATTTTCATCATAGACATCATCATAATCATTTTCATCTAAACATCATCATCATCATCATCATCATCATCATCATCATCATTAACGATCATCAACATCATAATCATCATCATCATTCTGATATGATTATGTTCAGGAATGTCTTCCAACCTTGAGATCCGAACCAACACCACCACCACCACTAGAATACTCATCGTCACAATCCTCCTCCTTATCAATATCTCCATCATCCACATCCTCCTTATTATCATCAGCATCATCATCCATCTTATCCACATCTTTCTGCGGCTTGTCCCCATGTGTATCGCCGATTGTACACCTGCATAACTGTTACCACCCTGTTGTTGTTCTTCTTGATGTTCTTCTTGTTCTTGTTGTTCTTCTTGATGTTCTTCTTGTTCTTGTTGTTCTTCTTGATGTTCTTCTTGTTCTTGTTGTTCTTCTTGATGGTCTTCTTGTTCTTGTTGTTCTTCTTGATGGTCTTCTTGTTCTTGTTTTGTACTTCTTATTCTTGTTCTTTCCAATGTTCTTGTTCTTTTCTTGTTTTGTTGTTGTTGTTGTTGTTGTTGTTGTTGTTGTTGTTGTTGTTGTAATAGTTGTTTTTCTTCTTCTTCTTCTTCTTCTTCTTCTTCTTCTTCTTCTTCTTCTTCTTCTTCTTCTTCTTCTCCTTCTTCACAATCAACTTACCTCGAACAACCAACTTACTCCCATCAATTCTTACAAAAACGATCCAAAGTTTACAGAAAAGCTTTACCATTCAACGTTTAAAACCAAATTTATCAAAACATACCAGCTTGCTAGCTAACTCCTCACCGTCTTCATCTATTCTTCGAAAAAAAAAAAAAAAATCAAGCACTTTAAAAAAGCAAAAAACAACAACAAAAAAAAAAACAAAAAACAAAAAAAGGTCGTTTTTGTCCTGAGACCATCTCAATCGTTAAGGGAATAGCACCTTGAAAGATTTCCCTGAGGAATTTGGACAGCGTTGGTTCAATTCACCCCACAGTCAGTGGTCGCATTCTGACGATGCTGTAGGTGTAGTTTACCATTCCACAACATTAGGTTTTGGTCTTTAGGTTCCTTCTCTCTTTTGTCTCGCTTTGTTCTTTCTCTGCCTCTCTCTCTCTATCTCTCTCTCTTTCTCTCCCTCCCTCCTTCTCTCTATGTTTGCTTTTACTTGTAATCTCTATGTTTGTCCACGATATACGGCTTTGATCTTTAAGTTCCTTCTCTGTTTCTTTCTCTTTCTGTTTCATTTTCTGTCTGTCTGTCTGTCTGTCTGTCTCTCTCTCTCTCTCTCTCTCTCTCTCTCTGTCTCTTTCTCGGTCTCCGAATCTTTCTGTATTAATCTCCGTGTAATCGTTTATCCATCTGTCTGTCTGTCTGTCTGTCTGTCTGTCTCTCTTTCTTTCTCTCTCTCTGTCTCTCTGTGTCTCTGTCTCTCTGTCTCTGTCTCTGTCTGTCTGTCTGTCTGTCTGTCTGTCTGTCTGTCTGTCTGTCTGTCTCTCTCTCTCTCTCTCTCTCTCTCTCTCTCTCTCTCTCTCTCTCTCTCTCTCTCTCTCTCTCCCCCCAAGAACAATTGTTTGACTAGTCTCTCAACCTAAAATAATTCTTTATGATATTCGAAGAATATAGTACCTATCCAGATAGGTGTATAATACTATTCCTAACAAGTAGATAGGTATGTAGAATTATTCATAAGATTGAGAGTAAAACACAAGATCTGGAGGCAATATTTGTAGCATCATGTAAGTGAATCTCTGTATTGACAGTAAACACAAGATCTTGAGGCAATATTTGTAGCATTATGTGAGTGAATCTCTGTATTGACAGTAAACACAAGATCTTGAGGCAATATTTGTAGCATTATGTGAGTGAATCTCTCTATGTCGAAAATAAAACATACCCTACGGTGTGTAAATCTAACAATATTTTCCAGGTATCAATATTGAATAAAGGTAATAACTCTTTTTGTTCTGAAAGAAAATAGTCCTTGTTTCATAAAACAAAACAAAAGAAAACAAAACAAAAAAAATATTATATGTATATATATAAAACCCTTGCTGTTTTCTGTCGAAACAAACAATTTAAAAAAAACATACCAACTAACTATTTCAAAAGTAAGACTGTTTTGAATGAATTTACTATATTGAAAAATTCTTAACTAGTGCGTATGAAAAAACTCTCTGTGTGGGAATAAACAAACCTAGAATAAGCTGCATTGTTATGAATTTGTTATAGATTGACTTAAACTCATTAGGTGTAAAAAAAAAAAAAAAACCTGAGTGCGTAGTTTGTAAAACGCACAGTACGTACCTTAGCTCTACAACTCGTTTTGTTATCGGTAAATTCATGCTGACTCTAATTTTCTTCATTGCGTTGTGACTGAAGTTTAACATACAGTAAAGACAAGTTCCTGTGACTTGTATTAACCTCCCCTTGTTGTATAATCAGTAGAGCTCTGTGCATCTTAAGTCTATCAAAATCGATCTGGCAAAACGAAATTTTAATTGCTTGAGAAACTGTCCGAAACAGAGAGAGAGAGAGAGAGAGAGAGAGAGAGAGAGAGAGAGAGAGAGAGAGAGAGAGAGAGAGAGAGAGAGAGAGAGAGAGATAGAGAGAGAGAGAGAGAGAGAGAGAGAGAGAGAGAGAAGAGAAGAGAGTAAAAGAGAGACGATACTACCTAATTCTCATCTATAATGTTTTAGCATCATAGAAAATCGATACCACTTAATGCTTCCTCAATAGCTCCCTCCCTAAGGGATGAGATATAATTAAACTAACAACAATCGCCGCCATTTTGCAGCCGTTTCTGTTGCCTCCTGAATTTTTAACTCGTAATGTTTTGGCTCTACGGGATCCGGAAACGTGCCAAGTCAACCAGGGCATTGTGCGCATGCGTGCAAGTTATTGGCGGGGTGCGTTCGGTTTTCACGCCTCTCGGGGCAGAAAAGCTGGCGCAGAGTTCGTTTTGATAAGTTTTTTTTTTAATTTAATCCAATGATTTTATTTATTTTCCCAACATGATGTAGAGGTTACCTGTCTTTTTTAAAACATCTTTACAAAATTTAACTTCAGTTTTTGATTTCTATGTCTATGTGAAAATGTATGCATTGAAATATGGTAAAAATTATGAAACTGAAAGGATTTTTATTTTAACCAGGCACATAGGTTTGTCTAGTTTAGAATTTTTCCCCCATCGTTTTGACCGATATTGTCAAAACTAAACTTCTACTTGGTAAGATTGACAAAATATCCGCATCCATTTAATCCATCGAAATAAGTCAAAGGTTTTTATCTCTATGTCCAACTTTACTTGAAGCAAATTCATCAAAAACGTCGAGAAAAATCAAGTTTGCGTCAAATTCAGATCAAATCCTCGCTAAGTTTATTTTTTTATTTTTTTTTGTATCAGAAAATTTTGGTACAATTTTTGTCTTCTCTCTAACTAGAGAATTTTTAAAAATGTGGATCTGTAGAAAACAACGAGTCCGACTCTATCGCTTGCAAACATCCAAATTATTGTTTGCAATCATTGAATCAAGATTTCTAGTTCCCTCCATGCCGAAGTAAATTAGCCGATAGCGAAATCTCAATTTAGTGATTGGAAAATAATATGAGCAAGAAAGATCCAATTATTTGGTTAAAAAAAAGCAAACGAAGTTCTTCGTCTCCTTCCCCCCCCCCCCCCCCCCCCCCACCCCCACTGCACCTCTCTCATTCTCTCTCTCTCTCTCTCTCTCTCTCTCTCTCTCTCTCTCTCTCTCTCTCTTTTTCTTTCTGTCTTTCTGTCTGTGTTTCTCTTTTTTGTTTGTTTTTGTGTGTCTCTATCTCTCTCTCTCTCTCTCTCTCTCTCTCTCTCTCTCTCTCTCTCTCTCTCTCTCTCTCTCTCGTTCGCTCACAATATCTCCCCCCACTTCTATTTTCCATCTTTCGCATTCGCTTCCTCAAATTTCTCTCTCCTCCCCGTCCTTGTTCTTTCTTTCTATCCGCTCACTCTAGCCTTTATCTGCCATTCTTCTTCCATCCCCACTCTCTTTCAGACTTCCTCTCTTTCAGACTTCCTCTCTTTCTAACTTCTGAGCATTGCGCTGGGCCGGCATTATCGATACTGGCGGTAATTTTCTTTAAAATCGATAGAATAGTCGATGTTGAAAACCTTCAGTAATAGATTGTTTGGACATTAAAGACTATTTAATGACTATAAAAATCGATATGGACCGGGATCTTTCCTCAGAGGAAATTTCAGTGCTCATATGGCAATTAAGTGGGTGTTATCGATTCAGCCTAGCATCATCCACATCTCGGATTCGGTCCTCCACTCCGCGCTAGACAACTCAGATTTCAGAGCAGACGAGATTTTTGGGTAACAAAACACTTCCTCTTCAGACTTCATTCACACTAACCTGAAGATTAGTCGTGTAATGTCTATCACGTATCTGGGTTACAAAACTGTTTGACGTGTAATGTCTGTGAAACACGTATCTGGGTTACAAAACTGTTTGACGTGTAATGTCTGTGAAATACGTGTCTGGGTTACAAAACTGTTTGACGTATAAGGTCTGTGAAATACGTGTCTGGGTTACAGAACGGTTTGACTTATAATGTCTGTTCAATACGTGTCTGGGTTACAGAACGGTTTGACGTATAATGTCTGTGGCATACGTGTCTGGATTGCAGAACGGTTTGACGTATAATGTCTGTTCAATACGTGTCTGGATTACAGAACGGTTTGACGTATAATGTCTGTGGCATACGTATCTGGGTATAGAACGGTTTGACGTATAATGTCTGTTCAATACGTGTCTGGGTTACAGAACGGTTTGACGTATAATGTCTGTCGCATAAGTGCCTGGGTTACAGAACGGTTTGACGTATGATGTCTGTGGCATTCATGTCTGGATCACAGAACGGTTTGACGTATGATGTCTGTAGCATACGTGTCTGGATCACAGAACGGTTTGACCTATGATGTCTGTGGCATACATGTCTGGATCACAGAACGGTTTGACGTATGATGTCTGTGGCATACGTGCCTGGGTCACAGAACGGTTTGACGTATGATGTCTGTGGCATACGTGTCTGGATCACAGAACGGTTTGACGTATGATGTCTGTGGCATACAGGTCTGGATCACAGAACGGTTTGACATATAATGTCTGGATCACAGAACGGTTTGACGTATGATGTCTGTGGCCTAAGTGCTTGGGTTACAGAACAGTTTGACGTATAATGCTTGTGACTTACGTGTCTGGGTTAACGAACGGTTTGATGTATAATGTCTGTAGCATACGTGTCTGGACCACAGAAAGTTTTGACGTATGATGTCTGTGATATACGTGTCTGGATCACAGAACGGTTTGACGTATATTGCTTGTGGCATACGAGTCTGGGTTACAGAAGGGTTTGACGTATGATGTCTGTGGCATGCGTGTCTGGGTTACAGAACGGTTTGACGTATGATGTTTGTGGCATACGTGTCTGGGTTACAGAACGGTTTGACGTATAATGTCTGTGGCATACGTGTCTAGGTTACAGAACGGTTTGACGTATGATGTCTGTGGCATACGTGTCTGGGTTACAGAACGGTTTGACGTATAATGTATGTGGCATACGTGTCTGGGTTACAGGACGGTTTGACGTATAATGTCTGTGGCATACGTGTCTGGATCACAGAACGGTTTGACGTATAATGTCTGTGGCATACGTGTCTGGATCACAGAACGGTTTGACGTATGATGTCTGTGGCATAAGTGCATGGGTTACAGAAGGGTTTGACGTATGATGTATGTGCCATAATAATTATACATTTTGGTCACAGATTGATTTGATGTATAATATATGGTTCGCAGAACAATTTGCCATATGATGTCTGTTTACGGAAAGATTTGACATATAATGCAATAAAACAAATTTGTGTCCACGATCTTTTCAGGAAAATAAAGTCCGACAACATTGGCATACCCCGCGCTGGAGCAACAGAATCAGACCAAGAATAACGGCAACAAAATATTGAAAACTTCTTGGAAACAACAATAACACCCCCCCCCCCATTTTCTCCAGATCCCAAGTGACAGCAGCAGCAACATATATCGAGATGGTTTGAGAGAACGACAACTACTTCCACAGGGTCCTGCTGACAATAGCAGCAGCGCCTACACCGAACTTCCCAGGGGTCACAGCAGAAGCCGCACCACTAGAATCTCAAAAGCAGCAGCAACTACACCACCAAATTATACTTCGTAGGAGGTGAAAACAATAACAGCGACAAGAACAACAACAACAACAGCAACAACAACAAGACCGACTGGCTGCGAGATGGGTCAGATGGGTCAGCTATCGTTTCTATTGTTGACCTTTGCCCTCGTGTCCACTGTGTCCGGCCAATCATATTATCACGGTGAGTTGGATAACACATTTGTATTTTATTTGCTATAGCCCGTAAACTATAGAAATGGTTGGCTATCGTTCCTAAATTGGTCACTTTAGGTCTCGGAAAGCAAGATGGAGTTGAAAAGGTGAGGCCTCGAACTTCCGGAGATATTAGCGAGTCCTCGAACTCCGGAGATATTGGCGAGGCCACGAACTTCCGGAGATATTGGCGAGGCCTCGAACTTCCGGAGATATTGGCGAGGCCTGGAACTTCCGGAGATATTGGCGAGGCCTCGAACTTCCGGAGATATTGGCGAGTCCTCGGACTTCCAGAGATATTGGCGAGGCCTCGAACTTCCGGAGATATTGGCGAAGTCACGAACTTCCGGAGATATTGGCGAGGCCTCGAACTTCCAGAGATATTGGCGAGGCTCGAAACCGGAATGGGGCACCCATGCAAAACTCAGGGCAAACGTTTTATCACTGGACCACAAACAATTTAAGACCAGACAGAGGCTAGTTTGTTTATGTCCTGTAAAAAATATGGACTTGCTCCTTCTCAACTATTTGACTTTTTTTTTTTTTAGTTTATTCAAGCCAGCATATAGATCACTCTTTCTCCAATCATCTTTTTTTGTAGATGATGGTGGCTCAGTGGCTAATAGCCTGATCTTGCGTCTAGTACCCCAGCTAGGTGCAGGTTCGATCCCTGCTGATGCCATCTGTCTCAATATGGTTTCAGGTCATTCGTCTTATTTGTCGGTCTCGAGTCAGATCTAGGAGTGTGGTTGATTTTTTTCAATACTATCTATTTTTTTTATTTACAATCACTTGCGTCTTTAGATTGTCATATATAGCTGGATGTGTCCCCGGCTCTATTATTGTGTGACTGCCTTCCCTGCTATAGTGCCATGTTGTTCTGCTCTAACTGTTTGCAGAATGCATTGTTGCAAAAACACGCCTTGCTTACTCAGATATCCATAATTTGCTCAAGAAAAAAAAACAAAAAACAACCAGTTGAATCCACGACGCTGAAATTAAAAAAAAACCCAACCAAACAAACTAAAAAAACCAAAACAAAACAAAACAACTCAGACCAAAAAAAAAAATGCAAAGAAATGAAGAGGTCGAAAATACCAATTTCATGCTTAAGATAAAATTACTTTCTTAAAGCATTTTGTTTCTGAAAGGATAAGTTTGGAAAATTTCTAAAAATCCAGATCTATTTATAGACATTTCAAACATTCATGATAATGCGGTTTAGAAAGCGCAGCCATGAATTCCCGCAAGCCAGTGCACCTTCACGCAATTTTTGCGGAAATTCTTAGCCTTCTAGTAAGCGTGTAATGGATCTTAAAATAGATTTGGAAAGTCCAGAACTAGCCTATTCCCCATATAGATTTACCAGTTTGGGCCCCCCACGTCAAACTTAGCATAACGCACTTGGAATGAAATCTTTTCAAGTTCTTTAACGATAACGACAAAGTGACAGTTTTCAGGCCAAACGTATTATGCAATGTCATTGGGTTACGTTCAGATATAGTGTACACACAATAGGTCAACATTTTATTTATTTTGATAGAAGAGGAGGAAAAAAGGTGGGTGTGAGTGTGTGTATGTGCATGTGAATGTGTGGGAGGAAGGGGGGGGGATCACAATTCAAAGTACCCCACCTCCAGGTCATGTAAAATATCGACTGGACGCACGTTTTAAAACCGTTAAACAGAAAATCAATTGACTTTGAAATCATCTCCGTAACTTCCTCTTGAGGAACGTACTGATTTCCCCCGCCCCCCCTCTCTCTCTAAGCGTTTCACGCCATCAAGATTTATGTGTAAAATATTCCCTGGAGCTTCCCAAACTCCATTTTTCAGTCTATCGCAAGCCACATCAGCCTGGGCTTGAAGAACGTAGCAAAGTGTGAAACCCAATTCCAAATGCATCAAGTTTTATCCGCGGCCATTTTACCCGCCGCGACCATCAATGTTTCACAAGCTTCCACTTCCGGGACATTAACTCCAAGGTGTTCATTTACACCTCTTCCCAAACACCATTTACAACTTTACGGACAACCGTTTATCGCTCATTTGTCTCGCTACGTTAAAAAAAACAACAAAAATAACAAACAAATGGGAATATCCAAATATTATCGATTTGCAATAAGTGCAACAGCAACCAAGAACGGCCAAATTAATGTTTCTTGCTGCTGCGTTGTTATTTTTTTTCTGTCTCTTTTCCCACCAATTATTCCCAGTTGTTTTCCCGTTTCCGAAAGTAATTAATAATTGGTGTAGGAATATTCGTTTTGTCCGCCAAAAAAAAAGTAGTCCTGTCAGAGTTTCTTTCTCCCCCCCCCCCGCCCTTTTACACACACACACACACACACACACTCAAACCTGCGTGAGTCATCTACTTACCATCTCTCTATCCGATCAGGAGGGAATGAATATAATCACGGATTTCTGGTTTAGGGAGAAAAGCTGGATGGAATACGGCCATGTTGTTTCGTGGATGTGAGAAAGAGGCTGTTTTGCTGTGATTGGTTCTCGCCTGTATGGCGTGACCTGACATGCAGGACCACGATGTCCTTGTGATGAGGAACCCGCCCAGAGCAAGTCGTATTTAGACCTGTTTTCGTCACGTGGTAGGCCCAGCTGACTAGTATGGTTCGGAAGTCTGTAGACGTGACTTCTGCGCGACGTTGTGTGTAACTTATGCGTGAGTCATGCGTGATTTTATGGGTGTTATGAGATTGGGCACGTTTGTCGGTAAATGCTCAAATATTATAATTGGTACAAAAAATAGCAGCACAAATAAGATGGCAAAAGGAATGGCAGAGAAAGAAAGACTACAGCTTAAACAAATACAGCATACCCAGCAATCACAACAACCACATCTTCTGGAACGATCTTAATACCAAACGAGTAGATAGAGACCTAAAACAACTTCAACACCAAACGTAGAAGAATACTTATGGGCAACTACAGGAAAAAATACAACAGCAAGCTTATATACAAAGATTAAAAAGAACAACAACAACAACAACAACAACAACAACAACAACAACAACAACAACAACAGCTACAACACAAAACGTAGAGCTATAAACAGAGA